>JAUZND010091962.1:0-36317 GCA_034780555.1 Coelogynopora nodosa | reverse complement strand
GACTCAACGATCAGCTGCCTGACCTTCCGCCACGACTGAATCCACTCAACACTTCTGTTCGTAAGGTATCTGCTTGTTGTTGTTGTTGTTGTTGTTGTTGATGTTGTTGTAAGATGTTGTAGTTGTTGTTGGTGTTACTTTATTAACAAAATACGGGATTTGAAGGCTAGTTAGAGCTTTCTGGAGACATATGGGTTTCATGTCAAATCGTTTAGGCTGTTGATAAGATTGTCCAATCTGCGTTTCATAAGACATGGACAACGCAGAAGGACGTGTTCAACATATTCGGTTTCTTCTTTACAAAGTCGGCCGCTATCCTCTTCAGCTAAACCGATTCTGTGGCGATGAGATAAAAGTTCAGTTGAGTGACCTGTCCTGAATCTTCTGAAGCTGATCACTTCATACTTAGGTAGATTGTGTTCCCACTCATCTTTACACGGTTTATCACCGTAAGTAATGCACGATCTGGGATAAACAATGTCTTTTTTTCCTTTCAATTATTGGTAAATTTGCGCAGTAGCAACATCCGAAAGGCACCTTGTGTCTTCTTGGGTGCGTTTGCTGCTTTTTGCTGCTTCTTCATCTGCAAGTTCGTTTCCAATTGTATCGCAGTGACTGGGAATCCAGGTAAGAGTTATTTGTTTACCTAATTGAAGGAGGCAGGTTATTGAATTGGAGATTTTAGTCATGATTATATGTCCTGTGTTGCACTTGCTGGTTTCGAGGCTTTTGAGAGAGGATTGACTATCTGAAGCCATGCGGACTGATTTTCAGTTAGAGTTTTCTTTGAGCCAACTAAGGGTCTCATTTAAGGGGACCATTTCAGTTTGGTAGGAAGAGCAGTGTTTGGCCGCTGCTAGATTACATTTGTGGATAATAGTAGGATTTTCCAGCTTTCCTTTGGTGATAATGATTCCTGCGCTTCCATTTAATCTGCTCTCTTCTGCTGACCCGTCTGTATAGACGATGAGGTCAAAACTGTTGTTGTTACTGAGGAGATTTGATGTAAGCTCATAGTTTTTGGATTTGCCAATTGATTTAATTCCTTCAATTTATAACTTGAAATCGTTTCTTTTACTCCAGGGCTTGATAGGTGGTGGTGTTTTTCATTTTGGTTTATTACCTTGGAAACCTCTAGACCAATTTTATTCTGCGAAGAAACGCCACTCAGTTTTCTTCAGTCTTCCTTTAGTGTTAGAGATTATAAGTTGATTTATAGGATTTTCTATATTTTGTCTGGAAGCTTTTTCGTATAAAATAACTGACATTGCAATTGCTCTATCCTTGAGCGTTCAGACGTTAGCTTCAGCCATGACGACTTTAGATGGCATGCTCTTTAGGAGACCAGTGATGCAGCGAGAGGCTTTCAATTGTATTTTCCCATTTTCTTACATAAGGTGTTTGACAACCATGGCATCCATTCGGGAGATCCGTATTCCAGTACGGGGAATACGTATGGTCTCGTATGTACACTTAAAAAAATGTTTACTGAAACCCTATGATGTACCTGAAAGAGCTCTAAGCATCTTGATTCTCCTTTCTGCCTTTTCTTGAACTCTTTTGACGTGTTCGTTAAAAGCCAGTTTTCTGTCGTAGGTTACTCCTAGGAAAGTGGGATGTGCATTGAAGGTGAAGTCCTTGTCATCTATTGATATTTTTGGTTTGAGGTTAGCTTCTGCTTGATCTAAAATAAACAGAGCTACTTTGCATTTCACTATGCTCAGCGTCATAAGCTATTCCTTGCTCCAATTGTGTATGTTGTTGCAGGCTTCTTGGACTCTCTTTGTAGCATTGTTCACCTCTTTGTCTGAGGCCCAGCCTGAGATGCAATCTGCGAATAAGCTGACTTTGACCGTATCGGGGATCACCTGATCCACGTCGTTGATGTATATGAGAAAAAGAGTAGGAGACAGGACAGCACCTTGAAGTAATCCTTCTTGCATTTTCTTGATCTTACCCCGAGTACCTTCGTAGGTAACCCATGCTCTTCTGTTACAGAGCCAGGTCTGTATCCATTTGATGTTGGTTCCTATGCCTAGGTTGGTCATCTTTCAAAGTAATTCATCTTTCCATATTTTATCATACGCTTTTGCATAGTCTAATAGACATAATACTGTTTTCTTCTTAAGTTGTTCACATTTTCTTTGATCTTTTTGTTGCTAGATTTTACGGCTTCCCAGTCTATGTGTTCTTCTCCCATAAGCTTGTCTCTCTTGTCCATTTCAGAGCGAATGTCCTTATTTAGAACTTCTCCGTTTCTTGTTCAGAGCATCTCCATACCTATATTCTTGTACGTGGATTTCAGTAGGATTTCTCTATGACGTTTTTCAAGGTTTGTGATTCTGTCGTTCTCGTTGAAAATGGTGTTAATATCTTTGGTAATACTTTCTTGGAATTCGTTCCATTACGCTTCCTTCCATTTCCATGCTCGTTTAGGTTGTTCCTTCTCCATTTTGAGATTCATGGTTCATTTAATAATAATAGGACGGTAATCTGATCCAAGTTATTGGACTGTTTCCCATGACATGTTCTCTTGCAGATGTTCATGACAACAAGGGATATCCGGGGTTGATCTTCTATCGGTGCCCCATTCGAATCTAGCAGTGCTACCATCGTTGAAGACCCAAAAGTTATTTTCTTTGATCCAATTGTTGATGATTTTGCCTCTCGTGTTCTTTGAAGTGATGGGATCCCAGTGTTTATGGTGAGCGTTCCAATCGCCACGGATTAAACAATTTTCTTCGTTTGGGAGTCTGGCTATTGTTCTTCTGATAGCTTCTTCGAATTTCTGGTTTGATTTTATCGGGGGACAGTAGACGTTGATGATGTTGATACTGTCTGACTTATTTATAAGGATCTGGATACCTTGCATTTCAGTGATTTCGTCTTCCTTGTCTATCCATTCCGACGTACTGATAGTCTGGTAGTAAATATTTTATTTGATGAGAATGACTAGACCACCCCCTCGCATATCTTGACATGTTTTCACGCATTCTGTCTTTTCTCACCATGTTGAAACCTTTCAAACCTGGTAACTCGTCTTCATTTCTTAACTTCGTTTCTTGAATCACCGCTATGTCAATTTTGTTGTCATTCATAACTCTTTCGAGTTCTATCATATTCGCTATGAGATGGTCACTGTTCCATTGGAGTATCACCAAATCTTTCTTCAGCTTGGGCTAGATCTTCATTCTAGATGGTTTACTTCTCAAGACGTTTTCTGGTTTCTCTTTTTTGGAGACAGTCTGTGCAAGTCCATGCCTTGTTAGAAATTTCTCTGTTCATTTAAAGCCTGCTGATGATTCCCATAGTTCTTATGGGCCTGTTTTTTGCAGATGTTGCAACTAGTTTGTGGTCTTCCATTCGCTTTCGATGGTTGACGCGTTATTTTGGTATTGGTTTCTTATCTTGCAGATGTTACAGGTAAAAATCTATGGAAATGTCGCGTGTATATCTGTTGATCGACTACGCTGCATTCTGCGTAAAATTGATGTCCGCATGTTTTGCAAATCCATAGTGTGGTGTTAGATTTTAAAGCTCCCTTGCATTCATGACACATGAGAGGACCTGAATTGCTTTCGATATCGCCAGCTTGTAGCAGAAGTTACCAGAGATGACCCACTGGCTCAGCATCTCTGACCTTTAAAAACCCGTGTTGGTAATAAAGTTTTTCCCCATTTCGTTCTCTTTTTTCGAGGAGATCCACAGTACACCGCGAGGAGGTGTTAAGGAAGTACTGTTGATGGTTGTGTTCATGTGTCAGAAAGTGAAAAATGTAATTATTTAATTTTTTTTGACGTTGTGCCTATATTAAAAGGGGAAAGAGTGTAGTGTTACGCGGTAAGAGCAATTCACGTAGCTGTTATTATTATCGATGGTATTATATAATAATTGTATTAACGAAGTACCTAAATGTTTGCTTCGTCTATATTTGTACAAACTACTTGTTTCATGTATTAAACATTGGATTAATTTTTCAAACTGGTCGTTATCACTTATTGCATTATATAGAAAATGTAATTTGTACATAAATCTAGTGTGTATTCTCCATAACAAATTAGTTAACATATAATATTGAACATTTTAATTGGTTCAATATTTTTAGTGTGTGACAATTTTAACTACCAATTATAATATCAGAATTAATAGGGTTAACAAATACCTAAATCAGAATTTTTTTCTTAAATACAATAGTTTGTTATATCTGTAATGTAACACAATTTTACTTATCATCTTTCCGTTTTTCCTGATTTTTGTGTTTTATTAAATTATTTAACGGTGTTTTTGTTTATTCTTACTTCAGTTTCATTAATATCATTTTTGTTTGTCTACGCCGTGTTGTGCTAATTTGGTTTATTATTCTCTATAATTATATTTGGAGTTATCTTTTCTTAATTGTATATTTTGTAAGTTTGGATTGAAGAAGAAGTATCATAAGTCAAAGGAATAAATTAATTTAAATAATAGTTTTCTTTGCTATGCAGAGTTTGGAAATTTCTGAACATACACAAGTGACAAATATTAATTGGCAAGACAATTGGTTCCGCCTGTCCATTTGAATAAATTCATCATTATATAAATATCACAATTTGTTCCGTGTATTTATACAATTGTCGCGTTTAATCATACAAATCAGTAATTACTGTACATTGACAATTATAAAATTTGTTTGTACATTGATAATAATATCAACTATCGTACATAATAAAATAAATTAAAGAAATCTGCAAGATGAATAACAATAATTTAAACAATGAAAAAAGTGAGAGTGATATTTCCAAAAAATTTGATAATTTAACTGTTCGGCTAAACAAACTTATTGAAGAGAATATGTCTGATGGTATTTTAGCGTTTAATACTAAGTTGGAAAATATCAAATTATACTTGAACCAATTACAATTGAACCAATTTACAAATAACGTTTCACTTGATAATAATTTTAATGAATTTATTGAAATTAAAAAAACACTACAACTTTCTAAACACAACATGTTCAGCTCAAAATTTGCTCCTTTGCAAAATGTCATAAACGATTTAAATGAATCAGAAAGTAAATTTATAAAGGAAAAAATTGAAAAAATAGTACAATTTCACAGTAATACAACACTAATAGAAGAAATTTGTTGGATATGTTGCAAGTTTGCTCTTCAGCTTTACAAAATAATAGAAAATGAAATTACAAAAAGTAGACTACCTCCAAATTTCGAAAACAAATTTTACGAATTGTTTCATAGTAAATGGATTGATATTAAAAAATGTTCAGAAGATGTTAATTGGATCAATTGTACAGCAAATATATGGCAGATATGTTCACTTTTTGTTCATAATTTAATAGAGTTAATAAACTCAATCATTTCTCAAGATAATATGGATGTGAATGACGGCAAACTAAAAGTAATTAAAGTATATTTCTTAGACCAGTTGAAAGAAATAAGAAATGAAATAATGTCTGCGTATAAAAAAACACAAGAGGACCAATTCAATAAAGATTTAACAAATATTTATTCAACATGGCTTAATGGATACTACTCCTTTGGAGCAATTAAAGTGATATTTGAAAAAATTATTGACACAAACTCTACAGGAACCATAGGCACAATAGATCCCGCTATTGTAAAAAAATATATGGAAAATCAGTTCAGTAAAATGCCAGATCTTCCAAATCTAAATTTTAGCGAATTGGAACAAATATTATTTCCTTTACATGTTTCTGAATGTCATTGGGTATGTGTTCATGTTAATATTAATGAAAATACAATTACTTGCATTGATTCCCTTTCAGCAGTTATTGAAGACGATATAGCTAAGAACATACAACGCTTGATTACATACTTTCAGACATTGTCAGAAGAGCAGAATGTAACATGCAAATTAAAAATAGTTGAACCACCACGTCACACTTTACAGACCAACGATTATGACTGTGGACCGCTGTCAGCAATATATGCTGAAAAGGTTATTTTAAACGAACCTCTTGAATTCACATCAGAAAATATATTAAAAAATGAGATTAAAAACATGCGAGATAGAACTGAAGAATGTTTATATCCATCGTCTATTTAATTTAAAATATTTAAATATTATTTCTTACATTCTTTCGTCACTTTTAGTAAATGTTAATTAAATTTTAATCAAATTCTGTCGTCATTTGACATATTGTTCGCTTTTTAAGACTGCCAAACTTTTTTGCCATCGTTTTCGAGAGAAAATTTCTGCATTTCTGAATGCATAGTTTTTCTTTGAGCAAAAAATCTATTTTGGTGTTCCGATTTTTTACGAAAAACAGTGATACGTTTTACAGTAGATGTTGCATCCGAATGTGTTTTATTTTAAATATCAGAAGTCACAATCAGAAGTAATTTTTGCTCAACAATTCAGATGAAGCGCACATTACAGCGGGTTCTGCCCAACAAATTTGCTTTCCTACAGAAATGTGCAAAACACCTTTAAACTGTCATTCAACTATAATGAGCAAAAACAAGAAAACAAGCAAAAGTCCGACCCAAACATGGGATGGAGTCGTCTACATCGTCAGCTACTGTTTTGAAGATTAGGTCATTTGTTATTTCAACTCAAATTTCCTAATCCAAATCAACTACGATTTTGAAGCATACAGATAATTCTTTAGTGGATTTAATTTTATCATCATTGAAAAAGTAAGCATATTGTTAACATTTTATTCATACAGAAAAAAGACCCAGCATATAGATTTTTTGTTTAATAAATTTATTTTTTGAAAATTTTAAGTTATTATAAAATAATTCATCAATCCGGTAACACCCCATTAATCAATTAATATAGCCTTCTTTCGTCATTGAACAATTTACTACGTATAGGTATTATTATCAGCTAAACAGTTGTTTTTTCGATAGATATTTAATATTTTGAAAACTGTTAATTATATTTTGCGAATTAACAGAAAGACAAATATATAAAATCAAAATAATAGATATATTTAAATAGAAGTAGTAACATTAATGAGAGTTAAAACAATAAAAATATAATCTAGATTTTTATTTTATTGATATTAAAAATTTGCTGTTTGTGCGTAACATTACATTGACATGCAAAACGATATATTTATATATTCCAGTAATAACATTCTTATTAGAATGTATTATAAAAAGTATATTTATCCCAAGTTTTGCTGTTCAAACAGTGTTTACGTAAATATTGATGAACTTTTATTATTGTCAATTTTAAATCTTTTGTAACAAAATGTAGACTTTGTGAAATATGATCAACACAATTTTAATGAGCTCATAAAATATGTTCTGAGTACATTGTGTATACCATATTACGACACCATAGTTCTTCTTATGCTAAATTATTATCCGCCTACTCAGAAATGTACGTACTCACACTTTGTTTGCATCTCAACTCTGTATAAGATGCAGCTTGCAACTAACACATTCAGAGTACAGTATGTTGGGTGTTTTAGTACCATCTTGATTTGATTCTATTATCCGCATAAAGTTCTTTATATTTATGTACCCATCTATTGACCATACTGAATTACATTTTTTGATCCGGGTTCTGCTCACAATGTGCTTCTCATTGACAAAGCTGAGTATAGTGAGCACAGAGAGAACACCGTTATAGATGATTAGGAGGTACTTTCATAAAAGCCTATTCGCTTTGTCTTTCTCCTCCAACAGGAAAGTGGTGTCAGTAATCAGCTGATCAATATTTAAATCAATAATCCGTTGGTACGCCATTGTCATACGAGCAGTATTAGTAGAAGGATGAAGGGTATTGCAACTCTAGGAAATAGAGAAATTATACAAACATTACATAGCATATAATACATAAAAATACATTAGAAATAGCAAATGCAACAGTAAATCATAGATACCCATCTAGTGTCAGCTCTAGGGACCGATCAGAAATTAGATTTAGTGAAAAAGACGAAAAATTATTTTGAAAAAAATTATATATCTCAAGGTTCATCAAATAAGATTTATATTTAGATTTATTTATATTTGTTGTTATATTTTTTGATATGATCTTAAAACTATATAATTGTTTAAATATTATAATATACATTGTATATATATGTATAATTACTATTACTGTTACTATTGGATAATTATTAATATATTGTATGTATGTATAAATATATTTTGTATGCGTCTGGTAATTAACCAAAATTGTTAGCAAACATTGATATTCTATAATTGTGAAAAACACGAAGTAATATTAAAAAAAGTACCTTATATTATTGAACTATATAGTTTATAACTTATTTCCTTTGATCACTGATTAATAAAATCAAACTAAATAATAATTATACAATTAAACTACAAAAAGTAATTTTTTCTTCTGTAACTGAAAAATAATTAAATTTGAAGGAATGTTGCGTATCTTGTTTGGAATAATCATATAAATGTAATTCAATAAATTAACCTTTCCATATGAAAATAGAATTAGTTCAGCAGGATTTTGTATTTTCAAATCAAATATATCTTAAATTATTATTTATTGAATTTATAGCCGGTTGATCATCGCCAACTCTTATATATAAATAAAAATAAATTAATCTGTTTTTTGTTGTATGTTCTTCACCTCTGGCGTTTATACCTTATAGATCAAAAATCATGTGTATATAATATATATAAGTATATAAAAAAAAACATGTGTATACAGTATATAATATAGCCTACAATATAGTTTAAACGACACTGGTATATTACGTGATTGTAACAATAAAAAAATCATAATTAATAAAATTATCACATATTTAAACAACATTTTTAAATATTTACAATATTTTAAACAGCAACTTTCATGTTTTCAAAATGAATATCTCAATTTTCAAGTTTATTTTCCCCCTCTTTGTTTGAGAATTATAATTTCTAGCTATCAAATTAATAAATATCTGACTGAAAATCCTATTTTAGCTGATAATGGTGTACGTATGTGTATCGTGATGTACCATAGTTTCTATTATTATCTCAGCTGTGACGCATACATTTATGAAACAACCTCCTCCAAGCTCTTCTTTTTAACAGAAAGTTGTAACGGTATATATATATAATATAATGTTAATAGTTAAATATATGGCACTTAATGTTGTATGAGATCATTAAACTTGTGGTTGATTATATTTATGTTTTTGTACTTCACATGTATTAGTCAAATAAGACTGTAATATTTATTATATAATATACCACAATATGCATCATTGTGTTTCTCGATATTTGAAATAGTTGAACTAGTATTGGTGTGTATTACTAAAAACAATCATTCGTTCTGTGACAGGCCTGTGACAAGTAACGAATCTCAGTATTATTTATTAAACAATAAACATGTAATAAACGATTGTTAAGATTAAATGTTGCGAAACAAAGAACATAACAAATTATTCATTTTAAAATATAACATTATTTTATAAAAAAAACATGATTATATGTTTAATCATATTAAAACTGTTTAAATCATTACAATTTACGTTAAAAAAATAATATCACAACGAAATATATGGTGTAGGTACTATGTTTCTTTATGTGGTTTGTTGGAGCACTATTATGAAAGAAGTTTATAGCAATCTGTGAATATGCAAGCTACCGCATTGTATTAGGCGGAACAAACACCTCATCAACTGACACTGCGCCATGTTTATATGTATCGCTTATAGCAACACTCTTATAGTAATGCAGATAAAATTGAGCCATGAGTAATACTTGAGACAATGCTATAAGTGATACGTACGTGTCGTATGTAGTACGCGTGGTAGACAAAAGAAATACTACGAAATGTTACTCATAAGAATAACAAATACTATCATTAAATATTGTATCATTATCGAAAGTATATGTAGGGTGTTGATAAAAGTTATCATCGTAGTTTTTACAACTAATTTATATATATATATATGTAATTGAATAAATACCAAAATATTAACAGAATACAAACATACAAAAAAGGCGTGTTGAACGATTTTAAAATGTTTTCCCTATCCAGATAAGGTGGAAACATTATATTTAGTAATACTAAATAACATCTGAAAATTTTGATATTGGAACGAAACTCGAATGGTATTTCATATTTTTGGAATACATTTAAAAGGTTTCCAAAAATAAAAGATTCTACCTAAGATGCGCTAGAATGGAGCCAAAGCGTACTTACCTATATTCAAGAAAAGAAAATCACAAACCCCGTTGAGCTATATAAGACTTATATCTCGAAGAACAGAATCCCATAACCTTCCTGGTCATTTAGCTTTCTATCTAACTTACATCATAAACACTTCAATAAATGTTTGGTATAAAACGAGTCCGTTAAACTGTGACGAAGTTGCGTAGAACAAACAGCACAGAATCGTTAGTTGTAAGAATCTATTCCAAAAGAGTCAAATTAGTGAATTAGTGAAGCAACAGTGCTCGATGGTGAAATTAGTTTTACCTTAGCTCCAACAAACACGGAGAAGTTAATTGATGTCGACCAAGGATGACCAATTTCTTTCAGAACTGCCAAAATTGCAACGTTACTGTTAATTATAATTTTAAGTGAAAGTTCGTGATTCCTTGACATTATGCCACTAGTGATATGCGTACAATATTTTTGATTAATTTCAATATTGTTCTAAGTTTTAAGGTGGTATTATGCTGTTTAGTGCAGTTCCTTATTTAATATTTTAATTGATTATTATAGTATTCAAAGTGTGATCAGCTTAAATCAAAAATTAAATAGTAAATTAAACGCTGGTAATATTTAATTTTAAATAGTACGACATCTAATTGACATTAAAAGATATAATAGTATTATGCAAAAAATAATGTTTTTTGATCATAATTATTAATGTGGTGTTATTAGTAGCTTGAAGTTAGGCTAAGTAATATATTATACTGCATTACTATAAAAAGCCATTTTATTTTGTTAAAATATTTTTCTGTTTTTCTTCTTAACACAAGTAGTTTATTTATTAATTGTTTGCCTATAAAAAGTAATAATAATAGTAAAATATAAAATCGGAGTGTACTAAAATTAGATTAAAGTGCAAAAATGTAGGGACTGACAGTATATATAATAGTAAACCTTAAATAATAGTAAAAGTAATTTTGCTAAACAATACAGGGAATTTAAGTCATCTACCCATAAACTAAGTATAATGTATGGTTCTAAGTACGCTCGGAGTACAGCGTACATTGTGACACCATATTTATTTTTATTCTATGATTCTCAGAAAGTAATTCAGATGTATACAGCTATATTGATTGACCATACTGTGTAACTTTCTTTGATCGGGGTTCTGCACAAAATATACAAATCCATATACACAAAGGAACACAAAGCGTAGAAAAGAAAGAGTTAGAGAAGGCTTGGAGGTTCTTTCATAGAGGAATAATTTCGTCTTTATTAACGATCGTTTTTTACAGAAAAGAATTTAGTTAACGCGCTTCGCACCCTTCAACAGAATGTGGAGTCAGTGATCAGCTTATCTATAACACGATATTAGTACTAGTTTTAGTGAGTTACTATATAGATACAGTGTTATTTACATGTTCAGTTGACAACTGGAAATTACATTTAGCGGAAAAAAGGAAAAACTATTTTAAATTTTTTATTATTTTTTTAATCAAAATAGTTAATCAAATTATATTTACAGTAAAATAATTCTTATTATTATTTATATATATTTTATAAAATAATAACAAAAATACATAATTGTTTAAATATTATATGGATATATATATATGCAATATATACAAATTTTACATTTATATACAAATGTTTATATACAAAACATTAATATTTATATTCTATAAATGCGAAACAATATAAGTAATTTAAGAAATAATTTACTATTTAACTAATTTAATATTTATTTCATTTTATCCCCATTTAAACGATACCAAAAGGTATATAATATATATAATTTTAATATCTTCGTTTATTATTGTTTGCTGTAAAAATGACCTACCGTGTGATTTTATAAAATTAAAATAAATATAAACAAAGATCATTATCCTTCCAAAAGTAAAAATTTTGTTACCTGAAAAGCAATATAATTTGACGGATTGTATCAGATATTATGTTTAGATCAATAAATCAATAAATCAATCCTTCCATGTCAAATTAAGAAGTCGACCAATATAATTGCTGTTTAAATAGAAACGAAGTTAATAAATATATCTCATTTATTTTTCATATAAAACAGTCCACAATATAACTGTTCATTTTATTACTCCGGATTTTTCTTTATTGAATCTATACGAATTTTAAATTATGGAAAATAACCATTTTTAAAAATAAGTTGATTTATTTTTAACTATTGTAAATACATTTTATTGAAATCAAATACTTTTTTCGATTCACCAGATTCACGAAGACTGCAGCTCGATTGCCAACTCTTCAATACTTTGCGATTGATAGAGACAGCGAAGTGGACCTCCTGAATGGACGCTGTATGGTTGCAGTTTCTCCGACCTGACTGAACACGAGTGGGAATCGATGGACGGTGCTGTAGCTGAACGCATCCCTAGTATCTCTATCTAACGAAGAGTCGGTCATGTGATCAAGATGCTGGATATCTCACCCAATCAGAAGTAGATGATTATACTGATGGACAGTGTATGTCCGAAGGGTCGGTGACTGCAATTCAGTTTAAATTTGCATTGTGTTTTTTCTAAACCCTTGAAATGTTTGATAAAATGTTTCCCTGCTGGTTTAATTATTGTAATCACTAAACGAATGATGTATTACTTTATATATGTTTTAAACATTCGTAATGGTTATGCCTGATAATTTATTTCATCTAAACATATTGTAACTTCATATAACAAAAGATTGTATTCCATGTATAGGCTACCTTCTGGATGACAACCATTGAAAATCATGAGGGGTTAAAAATTGTGAAAGTTAACCAAATTAGACTATGTTTAACATTTTTAATAACTGTTAGTGTTTAACAATAATTTAGTGGCCAGTTACTATACTAAGACGATTTTATGAGCTACTCTAAGAAATCTATAATGTCATCACAAAAGGTCAGTAAACGAATGTTCTGTATAAATTAGAACATCTTCCGAAAGAAAGTTCAGCATAAATCACATGTTGTGTATATTGTAGGTCATTTATAGTTATAATTCCTGACTAAATACGGTAAAATAAAGTGTGACTGGGGATCAGTCCGTGCAGTCATATATCATTTAGTCATTCGTCCCTCTCGTCGACATTCTTTTTGAAGAGATGAAATCCTTTTTGATCAGTGATCATTCCGAGACAATTTAGTATTTGAAAGAAAGGTAAAATATAAACTTTTTAATATTAAATTATCTTATGTGTACATAAATATATAATTTCTTTAGCAGTGACTAAATTATTTTTAATTGTCTTTAAAGTAAATATTAACTACAGATAAACATGATGATATAAATATTCAAATTCAGTGAGAAGGGCTTATTATCTGCCCATGTTATTAGCGTAATACAGCCATAGGAAACGAGAACTATAGATCCCTTCGATATTTCTAGTTAAATCTTCATATATCTATCCAGCGCTTGTCATTAAATTGAATCCAACGATTTTTATATTATTTAACATATTTTATTGCTAAGTATGTTTCTAAAACAAAAATGTGAGTAAAAAGTTTGGACATTTTTACAATTTGTAATAGGACTCAAATTAACAACATGGAATACATGTCTATTTCATAAATTAAATTATATAAAAATTGTCATTACCAATAAGTTAAACCACCGAAAACAACAATTATAATATTTAAATACAAATTGCAGAAATTTAAATATAAACAATTTTGTGTTAAATAACAATTTAAATAAATAAATATATAATATCCACACTTTTTGAGCTTTTTAACATAATATGCCAAATACATTATATATTATGTCGTAATTTAAAAATGTGACCATCTATTTTATCATTTTTTCATTCATTCAAAAAATGTATAACGTTAATATTAATTTAAAATATTAATATTAATAGACAATACATTTAATATATATATGTTTTCATTGTAGTCATATTCTATTTAATTTGGCTATACTATTCATTAACTATTAGTAATATCTATCACATATAAACATCATATCAGGAATTGAAACAACCCATAGATTAAAACAAGTAGGCCTATATAGCAACTCCATATATGTGTCGTGGTAGGAATCGGTTCAATAATAATAAACAATTCTAATTTACACTTGAATATCTCTCCTAAATATTTCGCTGTGGATCTTGGAAAAAACACAATATGTAATATATTTTAATTAATATATGAAACCTGCCGTAAAGTTAAAGTTATGTTATGTTAATATTTTGAACAATTGTTTTAGAAACTTTTAGTCACTATACCTATATACTTAAAAATAACTTTTTTTCTTCTGCAAAATGCCTCGTTCATAAAATTGGCTTGTTTTTTGTATTATTATAACAATTTTTAATAATTAATAAAAATTACTGACATTTATCATATTGCTTTTTGTGTGATAGATATTTTCAGATCAGACTTTTTATTATCTGATAATCTTCAATATAAATGTTGTATGTATCGTATGTGTAGAGTTGATGTTCGGATTTTTAGTGTTTTCTTTTTTTTAGTCTTGTTTACTACTGGATACATTTGTACATCTATATTTTCTAAAAACCGTTCTGTTCTTTTAACATTATAAAACTTAACTTATATGCAGCTCTTATTTTACTGATAATTCTTATGGTTTTGTTATCAATATTTTGTAAAGGATGTCATTACAGTTGCTGGTAGTTATCATTTTTATCACACATATTGCCTTGTTTTATGTTTTTATTACAATACTTCGTCATTTTTTAACTCCTTTTGTTCGTTCAAATGTCTGTCCAAGTATTTTGATACTAATAACAAATATACAAAAACTAATAATGTATCAGTTACTTTCTCGGAAATAAAAATTATGTAAAGTAGAAACAAACCAATTTCATTGAACACAATATAGGAACCCATATAGTTGGTCACGTCCTGAATTGAACCTGAAAATGTACCTATTAAACAATATACTACTGTTTCAGTAGTAAAAGTAATAAAAGTTGTAATTTGTGAAAATTATTTTAAGTACGGTTTTGACAGTTCACATCATTTATGAGATGAAAATAACTCTTGATTATTGAGTCGTGTTTGAGTGAGTTATATGTTTAATATTAAATAGTAAAAATATCGAATTGACAATAATAAAAGGGACTATAAAAAACCAGTGAAGACCTTTAAAATTGACATTGACTTTAACATTGACCTTTAAAATATATTTTCCCTCATTTATTCCATACTTTTACATACGCATACAATATTTATTACGCCCCATAACTTTCTCTTGAACACAAACTACCAACCGACCGAATGTTCAAGACATGGAGGCGCTTTCCCGTTTACATGCGGGACAAATTAAAAAGGGGATAATTTAATCTCAATGGACTGTATTATATTAAACATTAATCACAATTAAATAATAATAATATCATGGACAACCATTTAATATATGTTTAATCTAAGTTTTAAATATATACATACAATGTTTTGTGATGCCCAAAATTGTTGTTTTGATTTTTGTTTTGATTGTTGTTTTGATTGTTTTGATTGTTGTTATGTCTTAATACATATTTATATTAGTGATATAAAAGTAATTATTTATTTTTAAGTATGTATACAAGTAATATGGGGAATATGACTACGACCACTAGGAATAAATTGAATAGAAATTTTAAAACTAAAACTCAAGAAGTAGATATTGTGTGAATTATATTTTATTATTATAAGCAGATTACACTATTATATACTGGTTACAATTAAGTACAAAAGTACTATAGTTAGTGTCATGGGAATATGTCTACGTTTATAAGCGTATTTCAATATATCTAAAATGTAAGACGCGACGATAGCCCACTATCTTGTCTTATATAGAGCACAGGATTGGCTAGATAAAATGAGATTTATTATCTCATAACATATACCGCCAAAGACAGAGTAGTGAAGTAAATATTCAGATTTCGTTTCAAAAAAGTTTGTATTATTACTTGTGCTTATCATTGTCAAAAGTTCAGTCAATTTGTGACTGTATAGAGGCTTCGGCAGAAAAACTCTCCTTGGGTTGATATTGTCTCAATGTGCTGGAAGTGAACTTGGTAATAGTTCTGGTGTCGTAAAACTCTGAGAATATAGCTACTTCTTCTGTTCTAATAATTAAATTGAAAATCAGTAAATGTACCAGAATTATTGGCTCTTACCAAATAGTGTACCACCTGTAAATTTCTGACAATTACAATGAAATTCAACGACTTCAAAACATTCGAAATTCCTTTTGAAGTTCATGAAAATTGATCCGAGATACGCCATAGAAGTAAACGGTCACCTTTTCTCATATACAATGCACTGTAACCGTACTGTTCCCGATCGGTTAATCAGCAATAGCCCTATCGGCCTCGGCGACTTTGAAGAGTTCAACAACCAAAAAATTAATTATGGATTCGTACTAATTGTGGAATACATTTTTTAACTCTTTATTTGTAAAGTAGGTAGTTGGGGTTTGCAACGCTTCTAATTTAATAAGGATTCTATTGTCATAATACTTAATATCAAATTTAATTTCTGAGAAAATAGACAATGCTCAGCTTTGTCTAGTCCACTCGAAGCCTACTAAACGAGATCACCCGCGCCGGGCATAGGTTTATAATAGATCCCGATCATAAAAATTTTACAAATAATTTAATATTTTTATTGTGCTTTTAGCATGCTTTTTATATTTATGTTGTTTTTAATTTGTATAATTAATTTACATCAAAAAACGTTTTTGCGTTATATCGATTAAATAATATTGTTATGCGATGCAGATAATCGATATTATAACGTGTTGAACATTCTGACAAAAGTTGAATTATATTTATTCTAATTATTTTGTTTCATATGTTTACGACAGCATGAGATGTTATGTATTTGAGTACTTTTTGATATTTGCCAATTCTGCCAGTATACATTTATAGTGTGGCACAAATATAATTCCATAGTGACCATATATGTATTACATGGGATGTATACATTTCAATTGCTCATAATCAATCGCCTTATTGGAACTCAGTTATACCTCATATCATTCAGTACCATCTTGTTGATAACAAACTAAGACACTCGATTTTTTTCCAAATGCTAATAAATAGTTAATTAACTATATTATATTACATTACGTCGCCCAGGAGGATTTTAGTGCGGAATAATAATAGAACAGTAAATTATTATAAATTTTTATTTTATTTTTTCTATAATGTTTTTCTACTGGAAAGGAAAACCTTTTCTTAATTAGAAAAATGTGCTCCAGAAGACTGTCAAATAATTTATTATTTTTGTATAAATATGTCATAATATAAACTCATACTATAATGCACATGCTTTTAGAGCACGCAAACATGTATTACTTAACTGCGTTATATAGAACAGTGTTAAAGTTGAAAATATATTATACAGTACAGTATGAACAGATATACAAAAAAAATTGAAGTATTTATTAGTGAGGAAAACATACTAATTTTATTCATAGCAAAACAAAAGCCGGTATTAATATTTATTTCACATATATACGGTCTATCGCTCAGATTGTTTACCTACTATTTGTTTACCCACAACATGGTTTTTAATTTATATATTAAAAATGTTAATTTAATAATAACAACATTTATTTCGATCGATTACACCTGGAACATTTATTTTATTAATTTTGTGTTAACGGTGAAGCAAGCGTGAATTTGTTTTGTAAGTGGATTTACAAGTTTCAGCTCTACCCAGTATTCCCCGGTAGCAAACAGTCCAAAATATTGTTTCAAATCTGGCAGGTCAATCGCCTTATCGATGACATTAAAGCGTCCTGCCTTAATTGGGCAAGAACAGTCCAATCCAAAGTCATTCACATCCGCAGGACATCGATTTTCAACGAAAAAGTCTTTTAGCATCGTACAACTATTGAAGTAGTCACAAGATCCCATTCGTCTGACACAAGGTAGGGGAATCCAGAAAAATACGATTTTCTAAAAAACAAATTGAAAAATTTTACGGATATACTATATAATCATAATTGTGTCAATCATATTTCTGTGACAATAGTATAATAGTTATCTACACATTATTGAGTATTTAGTTGCAAAAAAGGTCAACTAGAGAATTACATTTTTACCAAACTCGTTTTTATAGATCATGAGCAAGGTTAATAAATTCATTTATTGACTCTAATAACAACTTGTATTTTCAAAAATGTTAAAACAGCTCAATATTTGTTGCACTATGGGCCTAGTGCAAATAAAACACTTTGAGATAAAAATAAAGATCGTGTAAGAGTGAATTCAAAAACTATATAGACGTAGTTCCATAAATTTTAAAAGTTCTATTTTATGTTTGCAAAAGGTTTATCAATAATATCATACCGGAACTCTTAGACTACAGTCATTTGATTAGCTCAAATCCACGTATTCAATTTACTAAATATAATCAAAAAATAACCTTCCTATTAATGACTATTATTCTCAAAGAATATAGACTGGTAAGGAAGTCTCTTTTTGGCACGAAAAGACTTAAGATCAATAATTCGGAATACGAGCCATATTTGACCAAATTAGCTATTATTTAATATAAAGACTGAATGTGAAATAATTTATTTTGCTGCAGAATGAATACATTTAGTAATATTTAATTAATGATTATGTAATTTAATAATTTAATTAAATTAGACTCATGAAACTGGTAAAGTAAAAATTGAAATCCCAGCATTTTGCTCAACAATGGCAACTTAAAATGTTCAAAATGTATTCCTAAAAAAATAATCGTTTTTAGTAATATGTCTCTTGGATTAAAAGTGATAACAATGATATAATGTGTGTAACCAATATTTGTTTCTTGACGGTGTTTTGAGTTAAAAATAGCTAAAGTATATAATAATGCAGTAAAAACCTTTTAACATTTCGATATATTATTGTGAGAAGCAATACTATTAAAAATTATCTATTTCAAAATGACGCTTGTAAATAAATATCGCTAAAACAATATATTGTATATTATATGCATATAATTTATATGATTTTTGATAATTTCTTGATTTTATGATTTTAGATAATTTATGATTTATAATAATTATATGCATATAATATACATGCAGGTTACATTATAATACAATTTATTTTAATTTTTATTCATTATAACATCCACTCAAAACTGTTAACATCTATAACTCACAACTGCTGGTTAAAAATCCAATAAAAAATCGAACTCCATTATTCTCATCGTCTGTACCATAAGAAAACCACTTTTTCAAGAACGATTTTAAAATATGTTATTTTCTTCCGTATACCATGTGATTACTTATATTATTCTTTTCATCGATGTAAAATTGTGGGGCAGTTGTATAGCAAAGAATTGTATCATGGGGATCAAAAAATTGGGAAGAGTTGAAATCTGAATCTGGAATTTGAACCAAAGATATGTATTTACATCACACAATATGCCAAATTTCCTGTACTGAGTATTGAACCGAGGTTACTATCTTGATAATTGTGTTAATAGCATTTTAGTTAAATCCATTTGTAGTTAAGTTCCGATAAATATCCTTTCTTCCATTCTATTTTACTCTAATCTATTGATTATCACTTTATTTGTTATATTATTGGCTGAAACGTTTGTCTCTTAATGTCAATATTACGACTGCAGCTTATAAGTAATCCCTTCTTAATAAATTCCATTGTTCTTTTTTCCATTTATTAATATTTATTTCCATAATTATGAATCACAACTTCGGAATCAAAGCGTCAGTTGAACAATATTTTTTATAAATTAAATAAAATTTTACTTTTAAATTACTAGTTCTACTCATTAAAAGTATGCTACATTTCTTATTTTTAATAATATTTGTAAAATGTATCATGTTAGATATCCTACAAAATTATTATTGTCATGTCAATATTGCTAAAAATATATGATATTTTTACTTTGTTGTAACATAAATATATATATATTATTTATTGCTTGCTTGCTTGCATATTCAATATAATAGTATTCAATTTAACTTAATTTGTTGACCTTTTTAACTTATTTCTAACTAGAAGATTACTTTAAATATTACATTTGAGTACATTTAGGGTACGACTTGATAACTGTAACTTGTGCAGCGATATAAAACATTTTTTACAGAATTATGATTTGGTGTCAATTGAGAAAACGTCAATGTAAGAGATACTTGTTAAATATATAGGTATATTTAATATATGATATTGTACTGAAGCTGCTTACCTTAAATTTTACACGCACATGCAGGTCTACCGGTGAATCGATAGTCTCAAGAATTGTGAAATTGGCATTTAGCGTTACTCTGCCGGGGGATTTGATAGGATACGGTGTCAGCGAGTAGCTATGCAACTGCACCGTTTTACCGCCACAATCTTTGACAACCGTTCTGGTTGCTGTCACCGGCAACATCCCCAAGACGTTGAGAAATCCAGCAAAAACCACGCAGTAGACGAGTGTGTTCATCGTAAAGCGACCTGTGTCGGTGAAATAATGTCTTACAACACCTTTTACAATCTAAAGTCAAATGTTTAGTCAATCTATCCAGAGTGTGACAATATTTTTTTAATCGCACATATTATATATATGTGTCAATCTACTTATCTGCCACAACACAAGACATCATGAGAAGCTTACAGCTGGACGCTTATAAAATATTTAATACGTTAGCTTCCCTCAGCGCGAGAAGTGATTCCAGTTAACACTGGGCAGCGTACATATTAACAGTTTTATTCCATTTTGAATTCATAATTGGTGAAATTCGTAGCAAATGTTAGTTAGTCTTTCGCAATCGTGAATAATCTAGGTTAATGATTTAAGCTCAAATAAATCAAATAACTAAACAAGATAAAATTACAAAAATAGTGAATTGTAACTTATACAATTGCCAGAAGATATATTTAATTTTGTATTAGAAAATAAAGATAGCATTGGCGACGATGATGTTAAAGGCATACGGTTTGGTAATGAAGAATCCGAAGTCAGTTTACTTTTAGAAAAGAAGAATTATTCAAGAAAATACAGTAAAAAAACTTACCTTACGTGTTAAAATTATGGAAGGATTGGGTCAATAAAAAAAATCGACGGAAACTATCTACGAAAAAAATCCTTACAAAATCATTTGAACAGTACGATTTATCCGAAATGTGTACATGACTAGAAAGGAAGAGTCGATTCGAGCACACCATTAAATAAATCATGACTCATAACTATAAATAGATCATGACTCAGGACTATAACGAGATCATGACCCCGAATTTTTTATATATTAAAAAAAAATTTACCCCCCTATTAAAAAAAACATTATTTTAACCTGTTCCCCATAATTGTTATTTTTTAAAATTGTAACTTTTTTTTTACCCCCCCCCCCCCTTAATATTCTCTTATCATGAAAAGTATACATAGTAAGTACTTCACTGTTCAAATGCATTCTGCTTCTTACTCTTGATACGGACAGTCGTATTTACAATCGCTCTCTCCGGATTTAATTTTGTTTTAAATAAACCAGTTTACGCTACTAAATTCAGTCTGCTTCATACTTTCGACGGTTCTGCATTAACTTGTGTTGTTATTTTACAATTTTATACAACTAAAATTATATCTAAAATTGTTTTGGATGCATTAAACGTAGCGGACACTTTGAAAACAGTTACAATAGGACAAGCACAACAATTTTCTATAGGAACCAGCAAGAAGGGTGCAAGCACTACCAATAGCAAAATGCAACATGTTATAAGGACCTAACGGGATCAGTCCAAGAAACAAGTATACAGTCAATCCAATATATTGGAAAAGAAGTTCAATTGAAAAGGATTACGATTTGGATCTTTTTCTAGCAATTCAATCATTTGAGGGAAAAGTCGAAGAAGGCCTGCAACAACTCTTCGAAACCACAACTGGTGCCGATAAAAATTTTTATAAAGTGAGACCAACGTATTCTAAGGACCTACAAACTGCCTGGTTGAAATTATCAACGGATTTCAGATCATTCGACTGGCGTGGGAAAAGAATACCAGCTCCATTTTAAATTGGACCACGGTCATATTAATTAGTTATCCGTGCCACTAACCTCTACTGTGGTGATCATGGAACCGAGGGCTATAAAATTAGCGTCTTGTTCAAAATTTACCAAATTAGATACGAGGAGGCAAATATCGTTCCACTCTTCGAAATTGAGCCAACATTTGATGTGGACCAACAAACACAAGAAAAAAAAGAAGAAGACGATAACGATGATGATGATGATTGGTGATCGATCGAGTTCAATAAAGCAGAACCCGTCTGCTCTGTATATGTAAGAATAAAAATTATTACATGTTTAATTGTAAAACATTTTAATTATCGTATTCTTTATATATACATACATATGATTACTTGTACTTGCATGTATACGTTGAACATATACTGATGTAATGACTTTAACTAGTGTTATTTAAATATACAATATACATAATATTTTGACTATCCTGTTGATATTTTGAATTTGTTTAAGTATTTATTTATTTTTACATAATAAATAAAACTTGCCTTTAATGTAAATAAATATAATACAATTATATTAATAAACTAATTCTATTTAACCACATACCTACTAGTCTTTTTTATATTTTAATCTTTGGATTTATTTTAGAGACTTTGTTTATATTTTAAACTTTGAATTTATTTTAGAGACTTTGTTTATATTTTAAACTTTGGATTTATTTTAGATACTTTGTTTATATTTTGAACTTTGGATTTATTTAGACACTTTGTTTATATTTTAAACTTTGTATTTATTTTAGAGACTTTGAAAAAGTTTGGTCCTTATGTCCAGGACGTGTGGAACGAATATTCCCATGCATTGTTAAATTTGTGAAAAAAAATTGTTGTCCTGCACTATCAATGGATTATTAACGTTTTATTTGTAATGTAAAATTGATAACTTTTGAAAATAGATTTCATTTACACAAATTGTTTTTCTACATTAACCATTAAAACGAGACTTATAAATAATATTCATTATGTGTGTTGATAGCTCAGTTGTAGAGCGGCGGGCTTTAACTATTAAGAAGTAAAAATATATTGCAAAGTCATGTATTTAACAGAACATATATTATAGAGATGTAGTATAGTCAAAATAAAATCAGGGTATCAATGCAAACAGCATAGTATTAGTATCACACAGCTCTTTGTTACAATTATCACATTCAACTTCTAGATTGAGTAAATCAGAGAACAGTTTAAACATCATTTTATCTCGTTTAATTTCCGAGTTCATTACCTCTGTGACATAAAGCCGTCATTCATCATTATTAAAAATAGAACGTACATCATTATAAAAGGACAGTCGCTTTGTTGCATGCTTGATAGTTGAATCAGTATCATAGTCAGATTCATAATAATTTACACAACTAAATACATCTCTTAAACAGGTAAATAATACTTGCACCAGTAACGATTCTCCCTTGTAGATTGGTTCAAAGGTGGGCTCTTTGAGATCGATAAATCAAGGGTTGCTTGAAGGTAATCGAATATGAGTCGGTTCACATTTGTCAGGTATTTCAGTCATATAGTCTTGAGCTTCATTAACTGATTTAAGTCTGATTATTTCACCAATGCAGTCCTCCAAGATTGGTAGAATTTGACGACGAATATGTATATCGAAGGCTCCTTGAGATGATTTACCGCAAGAATTGCGTGCAATTACAAAGGCAGTTTCCATTTGAGAGAGAACACAGGATTTATTCCACAATAAGGGCATGTTGAAGTAGTCCATCAAGCGATTTAATACATAAAATTTGTAGTAGTAACACTTCCGTTGAATTAAAAACCTTCCTGGATTAGTTCTCTGCACACGAGAGAAAGTATAGTTGTCCATCCGTTTAAAGACATGACGATAAGCATTGACATCACTAAATTATGTTTATAATAAAATATTCGTATGAACTAATAATAGCTCAATTTCTTCACAGGTCGGGTTGGCCGAGTAGTTAAGGCGGTAGACTTAACATCTACTGAATTCATTGATCCGCGTGAGTTAAATCCCACACCCGACAAAAATTTCAGATATACTTAACCAATCGACAACATTTAAACTAAAACGTTCTAGTATT
The DNA here is from genome assembly GCA_034780555.1 of Coelogynopora nodosa. NCBI lineage: Eukaryota > Metazoa > Platyhelminthes > Proseriata > Coelogynoporidae > Coelogynopora > Coelogynopora nodosa. The sequence goes on along the minus strand of JAUZND010091962.1, from coordinate 12,203 downwards.
TGCAAGTTTATTCTATAAAAGATGGTAGTAAACGAAATTGAAATCATTTTTATCAAAAACTAAATATAGAAAAGACATCTCTTGTAGTAAACCGCAAATCTGCTGAAGAATCACAAATATTGAAAGAAATGACACTTGATCATATTTAGACTTTTACATGTGTTTGACTATGATGTTAAAATTTATACCAGACGTCCTCAAATAGTTCGGTTGCGACACAAGAATTCAACCACTTTATTTTTCAAAGGCGTAAAAATGTGAACTATGAGTTCGGTAGCTTCTGCATTAATCTGTGAGGATGTACTACATATTTTTGATATATCCGACTTGACTGTTTCTCATTGATCAGCAACTGTTGTGCTTCAACTAACCGTGAATTCAATCAACCAATTTCAATTTGCAATGGACAAATTTCAAGCCGGTTTATTTTACGAATACAAACTATTTCCTGCAATTCAGTTAAAATTATGGAGTGGACTCCATGTTAATTTTTTTCATACTGGAAAAGTTGTTATTATGAGACATTGTACATAGACAATGTTTCCAACCATTTCTGAATATATTACTTTGAATTTGTAAGTTTTATTGTAGTGTAATAATAAACCATATTGTACATAGAGCTATATAATCATACACTAATAATAAATAAAAACAATCAATATATTATTATTATTACTTTTCTTTATTAAGAGGAAGTATAAAAAGGAAGGTGGAGAACAAGTATAGTGCAACAACATTAAACATTTCACTACTACAATTGTGTTTTTGGAGGAGCAGTAGCGCATGCACTGTCCAACACGGATGTTTCGGATAACTTTATAATAAAAGTTTTGCAATAAGATCAATCAATACTGTCAAGAAATACACGATCAAAATAGGACAAAACGTCAGGGAGAGATTTACTTCTCACTTTACAATATAAATAATAGAGACAGAATGAACCACATTGAGCAGATAATACTTTGTATGCATTCGTTTGAATACGTTTGTATCGTTTGTATACGTTTGTATCGTTTGTATACGTTTGTATCGTTTGTATTCGTATGTATACGTCCAAAATTATCAAAACCTTTTCCAATGTTATTATGATCAATATAACTGGCAAATCAATGTTTACCAGATAAATTATTTTTGTCAGTGTTCGCAATTAAACAAAGCGGTTTAAAATAATGTATCGTGTTATGCAAATAGCGTCCAATACAAGGAAGTTTGTTAACTAACAGGTCTGTCTTCTCCAACTGCTAAATAACGATTGGAGAAGACAGTCTTGCGACACAAGCTCCTTTGCAAATTAAAATTCCAGCAGAAGATTCCCTTTTCGGTAGGGTTGTGTATGTTCCATTGTGTGTGGGTCCGGCGTCAAATTAAATCCGAAAACAGTATATAAAGCGCCAAAATCTACCAGTTCAATGCCAATATCGTGTTTCATATAAAATTGTTCCAAAATATATAAAAAATTAACATATTTACGAGTGGAAAGGCTGCTTGCAAAGTCTGGTGTAAACAGTCTTCCAGGTACAGAGTCACCTTCCAATAGAGATCAACATGATTGACATTAAAATGTAAAAAATGGAACGGGTTGGATGCCCAATCGCCATTGTATGCCGTGTTGGTAACCATACCGACGATAAGAAACTTTGGCGATTGACCGCGAAAATATTTTTACCTTCAAGTGAGAGAGATCGCCTTTGGATATGGTATATAATAGCATTTCAGTCCTCTGGATAAGATAGATTGCATTTTGATGTCTCAGCGCCGAATCGTTCATGCTTAGCACTGTAGAATCGATTTTAATACGACGACGTAGAGAATTGCTTCTTCAATTATAATTTTTCCAGTTTTGACATTCCCGTCATTAAGTCTTTGAGGACAAAACTCTGGTTTACTGCGGTCAATTCGTAGTCGAATATCGGTTTCATTCAGAATTTATATTTTCCTTGTGTAAGCATATCCAAACAAACCGGTCCGTAGAATTATTCCGTATTTCCGATATTTGTTAAAATATCCAAGTCGTTTCTCAAGAGCTGTGCTAGAAACCAAATCCATCTTGGCGGCATCATCTTTTACATAGCCTGATGCAAACAGTTGACCCTTTTTCGCATTCTCACCAAACAGAAGAAAATTATTTAGATACGCGTCATAGGGATATATGTGAAGTCCTCCATCTACTTGCTTGTCACCAATCGTTAGTGATATATTAGAGAATAGACTGTGTATAAAGTTATTAACGGGAAATATGTTATCAGCCGCTACAATCGTAGTGTTGGCTTGTTGTATTTTGAAGCGAATGAATAGAGTTGTATCGTTGAGATCAATATATTCTTCAGCTGAGCAAGAAATAGAAAACTCAGTATCGGCCCAGTGTTTGTCGTCACATTATTAATAGGGTGCACATCGAGATTTTAGCCTTTCTCTAAAACAGTCTGCACCGGTAGAAAGGAAAACAAATCAGCCTCACATTTATTCATGGCGATATCATTACTAGACATCTTCGTTTTTTTGGTGAAAGTGTAGACAGCGATTTCGATCTTCTTCTTTTTCTGTAAATCTAACTTGAGCTGATTTAGTATATTTTTTCGTTTTGTTTATAAACTTTTCTATCTCGCCAAGGTAGTTCAATTCTTTCGGTTGGTAGTATTATCGTTGAGGATCTTTTTAAAGTTGCACAATAGTTTTCAGTAGGAGTATTGTCAGTTGACATATTATTGGGTAAATATGTACATCACGAGAAATGTTGATGTGTTTCTCTTTCCTCGTCGTTTTGTTTATAGTCTTTTTAGCTGCAGTTTTGCGCTATTTCTTTGTAGTCACATGTTTTAGATAAGTATATTTACGCTTTCGCCGATCTGATCCATCCTGATTGGTAAATTTTTTGTCGTAGTCTTCACTAAGTTTGTTAAGTCCTGCTTTAGTTTGCTTTCTAAGAGTTGTCGGATTATTGAGGATATTGTCACGCATCAAATCACCAACAGTATGAGAGTCAATATTGATTGCCTGCATTCCAACCTTCTTTCTCAGCATTTTAAGATGAGGTTTAGCTGTGGTAAATAGACGTTTGGCGAACGGCGCAAGCATACGACATAAAAATTTAAATATGCTCCCTCCGACTTGTCGCCTCATATTACCCGAGTATATTCCTCCCGATCCAATTTGACGTCGTCTACTACCAACATATACGGGCATTCCATATCCATATTTTGATGGAGCCATAGCAGTTTGTTTTATTGCATAGTTTTAAGCAACAAGTAGCAAATATGTTTATAAGCTTTGACGTCGAAAGTGAAGATCAATCGAGTTCTTTCCTTCTGCGAAGGGAATCAGCTGACTCATATCATCTCAGAGCAGCACTTCATTTGAGCTGATAAATCTAGTGCTCAATTTTACATAGATGGGGTTGTGTATACAATTGAAATTGTAGATCCATATGATGCAGTCTTGAAGGCCACATTTCGTAGAAGAGGTACTCGTTTGTTTCCAACATTCACGTTTTCACATAAATTGCAGTATACGTAGATTGTATAGATACTGCGTCGATAGCTTGGAGGATATTTTGCCTTAAGTTTAAGTTTCTCACCTCTATGTAATGCAATATGTGTCTTTATAAATCCAAGAATAGATGAGAATCGTTCATTGAATACCAGTATTTTACCATCTTTTCATCTTTTATATCACCCATATTGTTATATCAGGGTCACCTGTCGCCTCCAATATCAATTGATCAGTTTTTAAAGTGTCTGGCGATAGTTTGATGTTATGCTTGACAAATTCACCTTTGTTAAAGATATTCTGATTTAGTGCTTGTGGTAGTGATTATACATTTTGGTATCGATCTGACTTCACACAATATGTTTGATACAAAGATCTCTCCACAGATAGGTCACTTGTATATTACATTGTCCACCAGTACTTTTTCTTTCCTCTTTCAGCACCAAAACGTATTCTTCCACTACCCGGTCGTTGTAACGGAGCACATATTATTGATCCTTAGCCTGCAAAATGAAACGGTGCCTTCCAAATCAAATCAAGTGCTTCTTGGCTGTCATTAATTTGTTCATGACATCCTAGTACCCAAGCAAGTTGTGCACTCAGTGTGATCTTACTAGGAATTTTGTCGTCTTTCTTGATAGGTTTAAGATAAAAATTACTACCATAGTGAAGCAGGGTTATGAATTCACTAATTTGCTCAGATTCAACAACTTTCTTTGTATAGTCTATCATATTATATGTATAAAACTTCCATGTTGCGTTACAAAAGGTACACTATCTGTTGTACATCTACTTTGCCAGCCAATTTTTGTCTTGCCAATTTTGTTTATAACAAGTTCATCATTATTCCTGTGTAAAGCCACACACTTGTCGCCATTAAATGTTTTTATAGCGTCCATGAATTGCAATTCTACAAGTCCAACTTCCCAGTCTCCATATTTTTCAAAGTGATGGAATTTTAAGATAAGTTTGATATTTCGCCGCTGTTCCATTCTCGTTCACTTTACTTGGTAATAGAACGTAAAAACCGTCTTCATTTCGTTCCATTGAGTATGTTTTTATGAGGTATCCATTCCTGGTATTTATATCCTTTCCACTTGACCAGTGCTTTTCGGTCGTTTCCTTGTCCACGTGTGCGAATAACCTTCTCGATTCGATATGATTTGTCTTTGTTTATAACCAACTGATGTTCCTGTTTGTAAAACAATCCTCTAATAATTTCTTTTTTTGTGATCGCGTAGTTCATACATAACCGATGAAAACTTGGTATTGATTGAGTTTATTAAAAATTCTTCTTCCGTGCAATTTGGTAGGTATCCTTTATCCAATATTTGTTTTGCTTTGGAGACTTTAACTCGATCACCAATCTTAAATGCAGCTTTCATCATTTTCTTTTTTTTCCCACTACATTGGTAGCCATACATCTGTTTCATTTTCTTTGGTTACCTCACTAGGTGCTCTATTTTTTAGACTTCGATGTAGAGAGTTCTTATAATAGTGAACAAGTTTCGGAAGAATATCTAACCACTTATAGGAACCATGTTTTGTGAATATGCGCCGCATACGATTCTTCAACGTGCGATTAAAACGCTCAAACACTGCCGCTTTCAATGGATTTGCTATACTAAATTGTTCCACTTCAATTGAATTGAGGTATTCACGTACAGATTTATTTTCAAACTCTTTTCCTGCATCAGTTTGTAAATATATTGGAATCCTTTTACTCGTTGAATATATTTTCTTTAGCAATTTTGCCGCGTCGTCAGCTGATTTATTCTTCAATGGTTCAGCCGAAGCGTAGCGTGAAAATAAATCAACCAATGAGCATGTATCGATAATCATCATTCTCTCCAGAATAATGCTACATCTCTACTATAGATCAATTTAATATTGCACGTCCATCCTTCTTGTCATATATCTTCTTTTCGGGAATATTTGCAAAGCTCATCTGTGTAGGGTGTGTGAATTGACTCTGTGACCATTGTCTCGCTTTGTTTTTTTAAAGATTTGATGCAACGGTCAGCGCTTTCATGGTTTCGTAAAAGCATGTCAACTTTGTGTCATAATAAAGCCTTTGTAGCAGTTTCCGGTTTTTCGCTGATAGTGTTTGTTTGTTGGCAGCAGGCATTGGTGCAGTTTATCGAGACTTTGGGACTTTAACAACAAGAAATTAAATTTAGCATTTTCCATAGAATATCAGTACTATGTATATAAGATTTAACTTGCATTTCATTTATCAATTGCTGTTATTCGCAAAGACATCTCCAACTTATCGATTATTGTCTGCAAGACAAGAATCAATGTGTCACTTTACATGAATCTGATTTCAATACAAAATATTAAACACACCTCACCCTTCATTCCAGTTGACTTTTCTTGATATGGGTATAGAACGGTGACTTCCAAGTAGAGTGATCGATCGTTGACGAGGTGGTGGTAGAGCTTGAGGAGAAATACATTGACGTCGTTTTCTAGAGACGATGCTGAGTTCTTTTGAAGTAGCATTACTTAGAGCTGACTTGACGCCATTAAACTTTTTAAAAATATCATTGATATTACTCCATCAAACAAAAACAGATACTTTTTCAGTCACCAAAACTAATCGCGAATATGCTGATGTACTAGTCATTATTTTCCAGAAAACAAAGATCAACCAATAGCAGAGACAGCAATGGGTGCAAGAATTTTTGCAGCAAAGGGTATTATAGACCCTAGAAGTGGAAGTAGTGGCAGGAATCGTCCTTTTTCACTGAAAGCAGATTGAACTTTTTTAATACTTCCTTTTTATAAACACACCGAGCTATACTGCGAATCATCTTCTTACGTTTATTGAGTTTCTCATGGAGTGATCTAAGAATGTTTGGTAAATTACCATTCAGTAGATTGAGGTTGATGTCCAACAGTGCCTGAATCGTCAATCAGGGTCAGCATTCTCCACAAAAGTTTTCCTTAAACTTGAATTAGCCTTTGAAAATGATTGTAGCAGAAAAAATTGCCGCCGAAAACGCTTGACTTCTATTTTGCATATTAATTATTTTACAAAACATTTCCTTTATGTTATGATTATAAAGTTTTAGCCAATGATGTGGTGACGTTGAATTAAGATGCATAGCGTGATTCGTCCATGATTAAATAAGCAGTCCAAGTAGTACAAATAATAGTGCAGCAGTCACAAGTAGGTATCCAATTTTTTCTCTCGTACCTTAGCCATTATTTCAAACAATTGATGTTTTTCTGTTTCATTCGATTGTTTTTAACCTGAGATGCACGCTCTGCTGTCATATAAGCATATTATACGACTTTTTGTGGTAGAATTCGTGTTCTTATTCGAATCTCACGTGGTGTACTTTGATGAAAATCCAAAAGTAGATAGGAATAGAGACCCTGTTCGCCTTCAATTTTTTTTTATTCATCTGTCGACTCAGGAATCCTATTTGTGTAATATCTCAAGGATTATTGAAGAGAATCAAATAATGCGTGCTAAGAGAACGAGTCTTGCTATCTCGTCCTTTGACAAAGTGATTCTGAGTAATATTATTTAGGAAATAAATGAGTCACTACTTGAGAAGACATCGATTCACTCATAAGATCATCAAGTATGATCACATTCCCACTTTTAATCTCGTTGAAATTATCAGACAACCCTTGATGCATGCTTATTTCCACTCCTAAATCTCCGACTTGAGTTGTTTTAAAACATTTGGTTGGAGAATTCCACAATACCAGTGAATGTGTGTAATTGGTGTCGTGAATAGGTAGCGATGCACTTTCAATAAATCCGTAACAAAAACCGTCTTGCCGTATTGTGAAGAACCAACAACTGACATTGCACTTCCCATTTTAAAGCGTCTATCCATGATTACATAATGTCAATATAATGAGAGAAGCGTAGAGTATGTTTATTGGTTATTGGATCCATTTTCTTTCAAGTGAATCCAGCGTGCATTAGCACCGTGAAAAAAGACAGTTATAGGACTACCGGTTGAAGGCTCCAATTCTGTTTTCAATCGCGCGAAAAGTTGAACTTTCACTCTAAAGATGCTTCATTCGATAAATGAATGCAACTTGTTCAATAATATAACATATATTCTCTTCATGTGTACCTCGTTTATCCTGTAGAATTCTTCTATATAATACATTAGTCAATTCTTTCAACGAATCCTTGACTCCATGTGTAATAGTAGGTTGGTTAACTTTTGATAAGGAATTTCCTTTTTATCAATTGAGTCTTCACTTGAGTTTTTACTTGATGACATATTATCAAGAAGTCGTCGAGTCTCTTTATGTCAAAACATATTTGTGATATATATATATAATCAGGCAGAATTTCGTTTATTTATAGACTTTTATTCTGTTTCGATCTTATTATAATCTCATCAGGTAAGTATAGTCCAAATGGACAACTAAAAGACAGGATGAAAGTTTGTAATTTAAAATAAAAATTGAATGAATATACATTGTATACAAATGTACAAGTTACTGATTAAGTTTCACATAATGGTAATTGATGCGCGATTGTTTGTCGGTATTATTGATAGGAGTATTCGTGAAAAAACTGATAATTTATGGTTGTCATACTGAAGGATGTAATCAACACCAACTCATGCCCTTTTATTTTCAAAGAAAGATAAACTGCGTTTTTTATATTTTAGAGTCGGGATGTTGTGATTATGAGACGCAAATCTGGTCTGATCAGTATTCACTTCCACCTGATCGTTATACGCCTTCATGTATGAATCGTGAGTAAGAATATTCTTAACAACACACATTCGAACACCTTTGCTCTCTTGTGCTCCGAACCGTTTTCTGATAAAAGGATATATACATTTGAACGAAGAAAGATCCATTCCTCTTGAGGATTGCCCACGTATTTATCTTTTACACAACCCACAACACTTGAGTAGCAAGGGTGATCCTTCGGAAAATTGGAAGAGTCCAACAGTACATCTTGCAACATTCGAGGAAATAAAACTTGGTCGACATTGATGTTGGACACGCGTAGAAAAAAGGGATCAGTATCACCTGCCAATATCTCAAATTTACCGCCAAGTTCCTTTGAATATGTTTTGAGGCTGTCGTATTACTGGAAGTACATTATAAGTTTAGAGAGTTCCACAACTGCCATTTCGAAGTAAATTTGCTTATCCATTGTAGCGGCATCTTTACACAAATGGATGTCGAACAGGTCTTGATTGAAGATTGTCGTCGATAAAAATGAGGCTCGACTTGCCACAGTTGTTACGTGATTTTCGCTGTTGGTCAGTCTGAAATTCTTTTTTTTTCAAGGGTTTTCTAGAGTCTTCCCAAACAGTGAGTTATTCTTTAATTTATAAAATTCTTTCTCAAACTTATTCTTGACCTATTGTCGACGTTTACTATTGTACTGGATGTAATCTTGAAAACATTGCTCCTGGTGAAACTGCAACACTCTTTGGATTTTTGTTTGCACCATTCCTTGCTTGAGATAGTACTCAAGCATTCTTTCAGGACAAATATATTTCTCCTTTTTATTATGAATGAGCAGGAGTATCGTGGTACTCTTGTACTTGAGCTAATTTTTCCTTTTTGAAGATAAGTTTTTATACTGACCATTTAAAAATAGAGTAAGCCAGCTGGATAGTATAACCTCTTTCTCAGAGGTTATCTAAAACTTTTTTAAAGTTTACAACAGCCTGGTTGCTGGCTAGTCGACTCGGAAGATCAATATCATCTGCTTTACCACGATAATCAGGCGCTGAATAGTATTGGGTGGTTGCTCGTATGTCGAAATAATTCACTCCTAATATATTCCAATTACTTCCTCCTTGAACAAAATGCTCCACTTTTGCGAGTAATATACTGATTATCTTAGACATACAATCTAAAGTGAGAATAGTATCGTAGAAGGAAAACAAAGAATTTTTCAACTGGATGACTTCACCGTCTAAATCAAGCTGAGCAATTCTGAGCACTAGGATTGGGTGCATTTTACACTCATCTCGAGTTGAAACCAATGCCTGAGATACTTTGGAACCAATCAGCGTAGTAGCAGCATCGAAAAAGTCATAGGTTGCATATCCTCAACTTCTGAAATGAATCGTATGTATTGCGTCCTCTTGAGTCGGCTGCGTTTTGGCATTCTCCTGCAAATGGAGTTGCACACTTCCTCCGGAATAATTCCAAGTCCATTAGGATAACATGTTCTTCTATGCATTTTCAGCATATCGATTGAATTAAAATGTGAATTGCATTGTCTGCATTTAAATATGTTTATAGAGTCGGTCGTACTTGAAGTGGTTGCTATTTTACGAGATGAGCAAGGGAGTTGACAATCGTTAACGATATTACTTGTGCGGTCTGATGTCTCTAAATCATCCGAAACCAAATCAATAAATATATCTCTCGTCCCAGGCACACCGTCAGTAATAAGGTTACTTGCATCATGCAATATTTCGTCGGATACATCAATCATATCGCTTAATACTACTGTAGTTGTATCAGGATAGAGATTTGTCCGTAGTCGGTATATTAAATGTGGCTCAGGTTCCGCATTGATTTCAGAAGGAGTATCAATTATGTACATTGTTTGATGCACTAATGGTGGGTTCCGGAAATATATTTGACCATAATTCTGACTCAGAATCCATCTGATCAGATTGTGGGTAGAGGCATGTTCACAATCTATCGATCATATACTGCTCAGGTTCTGCGTTGAGAATGGGATCAATAAAATAATTTGGTGCAGTAATGATGGGTTCAATATAGTAATAGCTTTCGTTCAAACTGAGCAAAAGTATTGTCCTGTTAATGAATAAGAGATGGAATGGACAGTATAGGCGGCGACAATGGTACTGTTGATAATGTTGGGTTGGGTTGGGTCAGGCGGGATCCCCGTCTGAGGAGCAAAAAGCCTCCGCAGGTACGAGGCCACCGCCACGGGGTTTTCCGCTAATACGGCAAATATAAGGAGGCCTCTCCACCCCAAACACTCGCACCCGCAGGCCAAGGTGCACCTGACCCACCTGGAGCCAATGCTCCAGAGTCTCCTCTTTTTCCTTGCATTGAGGACATGTAGTAGTCATCTTGGCGCCATGCCAGCTTGGTACGCCGCCAACATACAGCAATGTCTACTCCGGAGCTGCGCTATCATTGTTGCAGTGCGCCGCGGTAAGTCTGTCAATCGTGGCGTGACCGTAAACACAATGCAAGTGCGCTCATGGGCCGATATGGGGTCAACGACTGCTTCCTAATGAGGGCCTTAAATCCGTCTCAAAGGACGAAGTGAACTCCGCACCAATCAACTGCCGGATTGCCACAATGGTCAGGATTTTATCTGCCCACTCGTGACTACCGCAACACTACCCCCGCGCCACACATCACTCTCAGCTGATCCATCTAAATAAACGGTGAAGTCAAACTGTCCAAGGGAACAAATAGTGTCCAACTGTCTTTTAACCAGACAGCTTCAAAATCACTACAACGGCTGCCCCCCTAAGAGAGAGTTTACACTCCACCCTTGTTCTCCCACTGCCATAGGGCAGAAGTGACAGGGGAAAACTCAATAAGTCGTTGGGCTGCTGACCCAATACTGTCGCAGATTTCGTTGGGCATCTTACGAAAGCTAATGCGGCTGCAAAGCTGGGGTGAACTACGTGCTCTGAGATTATCCTGCGAGAGTTCAAGTTCGTGAGCCTCAGGGACTTCTGCATTGCTGTGGACGTTTCACGACGGACGACGGTATGAAACGAAAGGAAGCCAGCCTCCAAACAAATGGCATCGCTATTCTGCGTCCGGTCAAGCACCTTCGCTTAAGAGTTAGATAGCCAAGGTGGCCATCCCGCCTCACAGTACTTGGCAATGCTCAAGAAGAGGGTCTTGTGCACACGCCGAAGTAGTTGACCATTCCATCCCTACTTTCGGCAACTCAGCGCCCCAGGACGCGGCATCCCCTCACCATCTTTATATCCACCCTATCCGCATCTAGTTGTACATCATGCCCAAGAAAACAGGGTTAGGATTAAACCTTAGACTATGGTCCTCAACTTCGACCATAGGAATCCACCTATTCTCATGGGTGTCAGGCCTAAAGAGACTTACCTTGCACTTATTCAGATTTCGGGTCAGCTTTTTCTCCAGACTCCACCTCAAGACTTCCCGCAATCGAATCTAAAACCTGAGTGGCCGCGACCTCCTTACGGTCTTTGTTTTTAATTGGTTCAGTGCGCAGACCAACTCCGCTAATGATTATGGACTACACTTTTCCCTTTATGGCCCATGAAGAAGAGCCTTCTAATTTAGCATTTTCTTCATTTCACGGTTCTTTATTCTTCTCTCTAGAGAATCGGTGACGGCTAACCCTCGCATACACTTGTACAAAGCGGTCAGCTTTCCTCTGGTCAGAAGAGAACTCACGTCCTTCATCTACCAGCACCCTGTTCCTCTATCTGTGCGAAGGACCCTTCCCACTTAAAGAACGGATCACCCCCCACGCACAAGAAGAACCGGACTGCCCTTCAAAGGACTCAACGAACTCTCTCTCCAACAGTTTTGCTTGGACTCAACGATCAGTTACCTGACCTTTCGGCACGATTGAATCCACTCAACCCTTCTGTTCACTGGGTCTTTACCTAGGCGGTTGCGTTTCTTGATGGCCTCAAGAATCTCCCTAGTTAGATGCTCCTTACCAGGCCTTTTCGCTCGCACCATCCCGATGTGGGTCCTAGCTACACCCTGAATCG
>JAUZND010091961.1:0-14888 GCA_034780555.1 Coelogynopora nodosa | reverse complement strand
TTCTTGCCTTTTAAGATGATTTTGCAAAGTTGTTTTTGGTATTCCGTAGAGTCTTGCAGCCGTTCTTTGAGTAATATGTCCATTTCTTATATTCCTTATAGCTGATTTGAGTGATGTTTTGGTCCAGTCAGCTCTTTGAGTTTTTCATTTATAATTGCGAACCATTAAATTGTAAGTAAATGTAAAGGTATAAATGACTATTTTTATCTAGCTTATACATATTATTATAAATATGAAAAACATAGTAATTATGTTAATAGTTTGTCATAGTAATCAGTCGCTTAAAATAGGCAAAATAAATTTTGACATAATAAAATATCTTTAAATTCCAAAGATATAGCAACTGGTACATCTTACTATGAATAAATTCTCCATGTCACCAATGAACGTAATACATTTCCCTCAACTAAAATAAAAGTTGAAATAATTCGGAAAAATGGAATAGAAAAGTGAAAACATATAAATTCTGTCAATCTAATGCAAGTTATTTTTTTAAATGGGTTAGCAGATTGTACAATGACAGGATAAAACCGCGAAGCGTATGAACATTCACTTGAATCTGGTTTGACAATGTCAATAATATTTACAATAAATACATAAATTATAACTATTAAAAGTTAAAAAACTACAAAATTCAACAAGCTCCAAATTTGTAATACTTAATTAATATAAATGTGATTTGTAACATTATTGAGCAAACTTAATGACATTTCAGATGTGTTGAAAAGTATACTCCACCTTTATTTATTCTGTACATTTCAACGCCTGTCTGACATTTTGCACCCTCATCGATTACATGGCCTCTTTCGTCAACTTGAATCTTTTATATCTTAGGATTTTTACATGATTTAGATATATTATGTCCATGATCCACACAAAGATCAAATTTAAGTATGGTATTATACTTCTTTAAAAAATTTTAGATATTAAAAATAGATGTAGCCTAAATTATTGATTAGTTTGGTATAGGATGGGGAATTTAATTTAGCATTTTCTTCAGAATTTCTGGGTTCTTTTGGGGTTTACGAAAAGATCCTCAACCCCCTGAATGTCCCATTTGCGTTTAAAGTAATTAGTTGCGTTTCATTTTACAAAGATGTGGGTGGTGCTTTCTTCGTCCATATTACATGCCCTAAAAACACGTATTGGAGATTGTTAAATGCCAATTATGTGTCTGCATTGGATAAAGTCCTTTTTTATATTTTGATCCATTAGAAGATCAATGACAAACATCTAGCTCTGTTTGATAGTAGGCGGACCATCTGCACTGTGATTCGATCAATTTCACGATCGAGAAGAGGTTGCTGCCGATTATCTTCTTATCCGATTATTGATTATTGATTATCCGATTGGTTTGTGGATTGTATCAAGGCTTGTCCGGAATCACCATTTAGAAAAGACACAAGAAAATTCTGGAAGCAGCATCCCTTCCAATTATAAAACTGAAATTGAGTGTATAAAAGTGGATGGATAGGTACTGGTTGTTGATCACATGCAAATATAATTAAAATTAATTATAATTTAACTATAATTCAGTTGTAATAAATCACAATAAATTGCAATTTAATTAACATACATTGCTTGATAAGTTTGCCGACCTGTTTTTTGTCGAATGTGAAAACACATCAATACCTGTAGGTATGATCGACTTTAATTTATATAAATAGACTGACTCACTTAATGATTAATTGTCAATGCGTTTATTATAATTGACCATTAAAATATAATACATAATTACCATCTCAAACTCTCCACCCTCTTACATTTCCAACATAATAGACCTACATAATAAACTAATGTGAAGTCACACTTGAATTGCTAGTAAATATGTATATATAGAAAGAACAAGTAGTTTATTTCTTTGTATTATAGACCGTCCCTAAATTTAAGAATAAACCACAATTAAAAAATAGTTCAATTATTAGCGAAATAACAAAGTTCATAAAATACGACCGCAAAAAGTGTTGATCTCAACGTCATGAAATCGCGCTTAATAAACCACCCTGTGTTTGTATCTTATAGTGCAGCATCGTATCTATTGTATAGTTTGTTGTACATATCTGGTAAAACATAGGCTTAAAAATAGAACAAGTAAAATATACAAAGAAAATATACATTTTATTCATATTTTGTCATACTTTCCGAATATAATATTGCATGTTTTAATCATCTTAGTGTTTTCTACTTATTCTTAGCAAAATAAGATGCATGGATCATAATATTTACCTATATCAGATAGATTTGAATATTAGTTCCTACCACTATTTTAGCTGCAAAATGAATTGGCTAAATAAGCTAAATTAATTATTATTCAAATGTCTTTGGAAAGAAAACAGTATAATTATATTTTACTCTTATTTAGCTTATTTTATAGAAAACACTTATATGAGCAAAATGATATGTAACATGCTTTTTAAAAATATAAGAAAATATTACTAAAATAATTATTAATTCTAAAAATGTGCATTTTCTAAAATTGAGTCAACATCAAAGTAAATGTTTCTATTCTTTAATATGTTAAAAAAATTAAAACGTTATAACATAACTTTTTTTGCCCAAAACCAATTTTAAATATTTTGTTCCAGTTTATTTTCTGATGTTTCATGCTAATTATAAGCTTTGCGCCATTTCCTTCTAGGTCTCCTGTTTTTTGTGCCAATTACACTGCTCATCTGCAAAGAATGAGCGTTTCTATTGGTCAACTTATTTTACTATAAGAGTACAAACAGATTGACTGTCGACCGTCAAATGTATGCCTAAATGGGTGTCTAGCCCCAGCATTCTGTTTCTGATCATTTATATTATATTATATTATGAGCAACACGATATTGTGCCAAAGATATTAAGTGCACGTATGATCCTGCGTTTCATTTAATCTATGTTTTGACTTGTTTTGATTCAGATAGCGAATTCCTTTAATAAGGCGTTCAGTCTGCTTTTGTTTATATAATAAGTCCATGTATGAATCGTGGGTGAAATAGACATTTTTTGTAGGTGTATATTTTTGCTGTGGTATATTCATTAACGCGAGGGACCTTTTTGGCGGATAGAGAATATAAAATACGGATGCTTAGATTTATTGTAAGTATACAATGTTTGTTTTCTATTTCTATGTGTAAAACTTAACACACCATCTGTATATAATATTTAGTCTAGACTATGGCATTTGTGTATGTCTGACTATATAATGAGGAATAGATGTAAGTTATTAAATGAAATAAACCTTTTAAAAATAAGCGATTTACATATTTGGCGTTTTAACTGAAAATATTTACTTCTTTTTGAAAATAGATTTACTTTTCAAGATAATGATTGAAAAAATAAAGAATTTAATTTAGTGTCTGTATCATTTAAATGTTCAAGCAGTTATTATATATTTGCACTATTATTTGTTACTATTTATTAGACAATATGTGCTTATGTTTCGAAGTTGTCCATTTAGTACGGTTTTAATAAACAGAGAATCAAAGATAGTGGATTATGACTTTCTACTATCTTTGCATGAATCCACTATCTTTGCAGAGAATACTTGTGACTTTTTCTTTTCTAATACTGTTTAATGTTCTGTCTTGTAACTTACTCAATTTTATAGTATGTTGTTCATTTTTCAATGGAATGTAGATAGATTTGAAAAGCATTCTTTCTAAATTTGGTAATGTAAAAAATTAACTTCAGATAATTTAAAACTTTTGTAAAGTAGATTGGTTGGCATTAATGCTTATTTAAATTCGTGTAATTTTTATTTTAGCTAATAATTAAATATTAACTATACAAATAGCAGTTTATATATCGTGTTTGATATGATTAGAATTATAAAATTATAGAATCGGTAAATGTTATGCATGTAATTCTTAAAATTAGAATATTATATCGGTGATATTGACACATTATGCATATAATTCTTATAATTAGAATATTATATCGGTATTATTGACACATTATGCATGTAATTCTTAAAATTAGAATATTATATCGGTAATATTGACCCATTATGCATGTAATTCTTAAAATTAGAATATTATATCGGTAATATTGACACATTATGCATGTAATTCTTATAATTAGAATATTATATATTGGTAATATTTACAGATTATGCGTGTAATTCTTATAATTAGAATATTATATCGGAAATATTGACAAATTATGCGTGTAATTCTTATAATTAGAATATTATATCGGTAATATTGACACGTTATGTAAAAAAAATTCGATCTGTCTCGATTTTTATATTTTTTGTTTTAATTGAAAAAATAACTCATTTTGGAATTAGATTTATTATTCAAGTAGCTGATAATTAGATAATAACTGAAAAAATTAAAGTTTGTATCATTTAACTTGTCAAACAATGATATCAATTAAAATGATGTTGCTATATTTTAGACAAGCATGTACAAACTTTTTTCAGGTTGTCCATATGAGTTCTAAACATAATAATAGCGAACACCCCAGTAAAATACCATATTCACTCTATTAGAAGCTTAGGCTTCTATTAATTTTTTACTTAGAGGGGTGGGCTTTTATTGGAAAGTAGGCTATTAATAGAGAGTAGGCTTCTAACAGAGTGAATACTGTATATAAGGTTAAACTCAACAATTAAATAATACATATATTTCAATTAATATAATTTTTGATGAATATGACAAATCTTAAAATTATGAATTAATATTAAATGTGGTAATAATTGAATATTTAATAATATAATTTTTGATTAATAGAATAGATTTTATATAATAATAATACAATTTTATATATCTTTCAGCTTTTATATTCATGGAATTAGGACAGGAAATCTATTCTGTTTTATAATAATATGAACAACAAATGCGTATATTGTTTGAAACAACTTGAAAAACAAAAAACAGTTAGAAACTACAAACATTATTGTAAATTCCAAACGATATAAGCATATTATTTTCATTACAAATAAACGGCGTTGATTGGAGCATCATGAAGAGTGAAATGTATTAATGTATTATAAAATATAATAGACAACAAAAAATGATAACCTGTAAATAATAGTTATAAGCATAGCATTTATAATTGTTCATCAATAGAATGTAACATAAATAAAGCTATTATTTATATATTATGATATCTTTATATATGATCAACTACATATAGAATCAAATCAAAGTATATACAATTATTCAAATTGGAAGCGTGTGTTTTACAAAATGAAAACAGAAAAAATAAAATATTAAATTATAATTATAATTATGTCGTCGGTTATACACTCAATAAATATTTCTGAATATTTATACTAAACAAATTAGATTTTTACAGATTATTCAAAACATACGAAATTGTAATATTTGCTACATATAATATATATATATGTATATATTATATATATACTTCAGGGAATTGATAACAGTTTAATTAGTTAAAATATATCAACAGCATAAATCGTCTTCGTTCTAAATTTACAGTATACTTAAAAGTGAAGTCAACTTTTTGTGTGAATTGTGATATCACTGTACTATAAGGGTATGTGGGCAAATCACTCATAACTACAATCTGTAGATGTAAAACGATCCCTCATATAAGACACACAACACATGATGAACATAGTGCACGATTACCTTTGCTAAGGTACCCCGGGGGTGAAGTGAATGTATTGGGTGTGTGCCACTTGGCGATATGGCACTTTGTGGTCATAGAACTATATCTTCTAGTTTAGTGTTTGAGGTATACTCACCGCGAATTTCAAATCTATGGTTATCCCTCCTATTTGCGGTCGCTGTAGAACTCCCATGTTGAGACAACAGTCTAGACTTTAGTCTATAGACTCTACAGAATAAATCCTCACACGACGCATAGAGGTGTGGGAGAGAGCGTATAAATGCAAGAGTGGAGGTTCTTCTAAGACTCCGACTAGATTGTTATCTATATATATGTTAGCAGCGGTTGTTGGGTTTGATTAGATGAATACTCTTTCTTACCTGTAATGAATGTTAAACATTGTTATATCGGCTAAAATTATACATATACATATATATATATATATATATATATATAGCGAATTATGTTGAATCCAACAAAAGCGATTTTCAATGCATTTATTCCATTTCTAAATTATGAAAAATTAAATTTGTTTCTGTTGAATATTAAAATCTTAAAAGGTTTCCTACAATTTATAATTTTACAGTATGTGTACCAGAGGTAAGGACTTACTTACCCTTATTAAGATATCTAAAAATAATGCTAATGATCATATTAATGTTATCTAAAAATAATAATCGTGTGTTGCTGACAAACATAGATATATGTACAAATTATACTCTAATAAAAAGATATTGTTACTTCTTGGAATTGCTTATACATAATTAATACTGAGCTACTCAATTATTATTTTTTGTTATGAATAAATATTGTTTTCATTCTAGAAGATGTTCAATGTTTAGGATCACATTTAAAGAGGTTTGCATCTCATTAAATCGCCAAATAATTAGTTCGATGCAAAACTTTAGATACAAACTTAGATACAAACTTTAGATACAAACTTTCTCAAATATAAATTATATATATATTACATTTTATTTGATCAAATTAGTTATAAATATTATTCAAAGTGTAATTTACTAAATTTGAAATCTATTATATTCATTATACCTCTATGTTTATATATAATATCATACTAAGTTTTTACATTATTCATTCTAACATCAAATCTTTGTCCAAAGAAACCGTTTCGGAGTTAACACCCTGAAAACAACACATTATTGTCAAGTATAACATTGAATATCACGACCAACGGTTTTATACTCTTTTGATCTGTGATGCTTTTCGTTGGAAGTGGACGTGGACGTTCCAGACGTGGACGCTTCGGTGTACTTTCCATTTCTACAAGATAGAATGGGATAAAACATAAATTGAATGAAACATAACATGAGTTGTTGGCTTCAATTTCTTCAGAATCTAATCTGTTTACAAGTGTCAAACAGAACATACTTTTGTACGGTTTTCCTCATTCTACAGAATAAATCAAACACTGAAACTCCTGGTTTGATAATAAGTTATTACATATTTATTAAATATGTACATTCAGTATTATACCTGATCATACATATAAAACTGAGATTACGTACCGAGTTGTTTGAAAAACCGCTGCAAGCACGCCCCTCCCATCTTGCTGGTGTGTTTGTTTCATCTTGCTGGTGTGTTTGTTTCATCTTGCTGGTGTGTTTGTTTCATCTCGCTGGTGTGTTTGTTTCATTATAGCGTATCACTAAACATATAGGGACGAGTATCTAATTTGTTCTCTCTATACGAGATGCATTCACAAAAACTAAGTGCACTTCTTGTTTTTTGTTACATGTTATACTTTACTTGGTTATAATATATATTAACAGTTTTAAAATTCAACGGAAAACAATATATATTATCAAAATATCTGAATTGGAGAACACGAGCATATTTCCCCTAACACCATAGTATACAAAACTTTTTCTGAAGCCCCCTTATACACATTATTAGAAATAAGACAATATTATGGTAAATAAAAAAATACTTTCGTTCTGAGCATCGTGTTCTCAAGATAAACAATTAACCACTATCAACCAATTGACTTTCATCTATCTCCAGCAAAAAAATGTGCTCTACTCTCTCAAATTCTTAAGGCCTAAACCAACCAAGCACGATGAAAGAAAACACTTATTCGCGTAACTGATTAAAGCAATAATAAATGTTGTACATCTTATTATATTAAAAACAATTATTTTAAATAAATATAAAAAATAAGGACATTTTATTTATGTTATTAAAAGTATTTTTTTCATATTCTTTATTTCAGATGGCTATTCAAAGCGGAGTATATTATTTAGATGGCAGATTTCAGCGCTCTTATCCAGAAGTAAAATTTGTTTTCGAGAATGATAAATATTTTATTAATTCCCGGGACAATTCAAAGTTGCAGTTAATAACTGACCAATATTATAATAGTGATGGAACATTCTTCGGATTCAACATGATTTCCTATAAAACAACGAAACAAACTCGTCAACAAATCGCGCAGTTTGAGCAATACCTAGCAAGTTCGTTACATATTATACCAGATTGCTTGGAGACAATAATTATCGAAAATAGTACTGAACAATTTTTTATAATTAGTCAAGACTGTACTTTTTTTCATTCTAATGGACTAGAATTGACCAGCGATGACTGCTCTCAAGGAAATTATGTACTTTCTTTACATGTGTCGAGCGTTTCATCGCCAAATATCAATCATCCCAAGAAATTCAGAATTAATATTGAAGTTGTCAGCGTCATTTATTCTCCAATTGATAATACTATTGGTAAGTTTTTATATCACTTGTTCAGTTATATTTCATTATATAAGTAAATTATTAAAATATATTTTAATTAGTAACAGTAGTATAGAAGCATCCTCTCACAACAACCTCCCCGGCCACTAAATAAATGTAATTATATATATAAATAAATAAACATCTTAAATAAACTTTTTATAATTAGTAGAATAGAAGCATTACCTGACAGTGACTTGCAAAAGAAAAACCACAATAAGATTTAAAGTTTATTACAATTAATACAGAATATCCAAGCTTTCACCTTTCATCAAGAAGGCATAATCATGGTGTGAATATTAGAAAAAGTGTTTAACAGATTATTATTAATTTTAATATAATATGCGAAAAAGCATCAAAAAACATCATATAGGTTGATATGTACATAAAAACACAAGCAAATACCATACAAAAATCAAAATCGATAAAATTACTTATATTTAAAACGTAACTTTTTTATTTTTTTTATTTTTTAGATGTTCTTCCAATTTGTGCATCAACTCCAACACACTTTGATGAGCAAATATCATACGATGTGTCGTTATATGTATCTGACGATAGCACCACCTTCGAAATAGTATTTGTAGATGATGATATAATTATCACTGAAGACAAGATTGAAGTTGATGACTGTCACGCTAGCTGTTTGAACGAAAGTGAAGAATCAGCTTTGCTGTATCAGAGTTTATTGATGCCGACAGTTCACTCAAGTTTGATTAAAGAATTGTAGATTCAGAATCACAAAAGGATCATTCAGATTGTTTTATTAATTCCATGACAGTTTCCCCGAGATGAAGTTGAGAATCAGTTATCTGACTCTATAAATATGGTAAAATATGAGCCATTATCAAATTTCGAGGAAGTAGAACGTCCGACATCGACTCAATTGTCGCCTTGTTTCTGACGAGACGATAATTCATCCGGAATTCATCAACGCAGTAATTCTTATTGAAAGCTTGTTTGGAATTCATTTACCAAAGAATCAGTTTGTTTTGAATAAACCAATTTCAATTGGTCAGGCTGTATTGGATTTTTTGAAGCTCATAATGTATGAGCTTTACTATCAAACTATGAATAGGTATATTCAAGAAATTGGAGGGCAGTTGAAGATAATGGAAACGATACCGATTCTCCATTCTTGAAGGCGACGAACATGCGTGTAACAAACAACGATCAAATTTTGGATACCTCAAATTATCCCACATCTTATCCTCAGTTCTCTAATTTATGCAAAGCTCGTGCATTCCGAATTAAGGATGAGGCTAAAGGCGCTCCAATCCTTCTTCGGCCGAAGTTCTCTTCAATGTTACCAGCAAACGGCACTGAAACTAGAGAGCAAAGGGTGTCACTGCAATCTATACAGTCTATAAGGAGATTTTTCACTCTCTTTATCTGGAGGCTCATGCGGAACAGAAAACATTTTGATATGATCAACGTTGAATTGGATCAACAAATCATCAACTATACATTGAACTATCGTAAGCGCTCTCTTTCATTCTATTTACGAGGAAAAGTACATCTGGTTGGCGTCTGGAAACCACCGTCAGGATAATTATAACTTCAATAAACCAAGAAAACGTCATAACAACATTTTACTGACGATTGTTCAACCGCAGCCAAGAGACCACGAATAGATTAATTGGTATGTATATACATGTTTTTCACTTTCTTTCTTTCTTTCTTT
Source organism: Coelogynopora nodosa (assembly GCA_034780555.1). Taxonomy (NCBI): domain Eukaryota; kingdom Metazoa; phylum Platyhelminthes; order Proseriata; family Coelogynoporidae; genus Coelogynopora; species Coelogynopora nodosa. The sequence goes on along the minus strand of JAUZND010091961.1, from coordinate 4,898 downwards.
CATAAGAAAACAATCTATGCATTTTACTTTTTTTACAATGAATGCTACCATTAATTTTAAAAGATTATTTAAGTTAAAAATTTACTTACTGACCGACTGACTGAGTGACTGTTATAATCAAAGCCATAATTTTATATCTCGTTAATTCTATTTTGTGTTTTATAAAAAAAATTGTACAATCAATTAATATATATATATATTGTAAACACAAACTCATTTCCAACATAATAAGTTGTTTTTATTTAATCATTACTTAAAGTTTTTTCATACATTTTTTCATAATTATAAATCATTAAATAAATAAATAATCATTACAGCATGTTTTTAGTCAATAAAATATAAATGGTGATAAAGGTGATAATATATTAAACAAATAATCGTTAAACAGTCTGCAAAATCAAACGAGAAGAAGTAACCATTAGAACCACTTACTCAAACTGGTTTCCATTTAAAAACGTGCAAAGCGGGAAATAATTCAGGCTCATACTTAATTGAATAATCACAACTTCATGATTAATAAATATTTATTTTTCAGTTTCAGTTTGGAGCATATGTGACTCTAAAATGGATGTTTTAGAAGGGAGATAGTGTAAAATATAAGTTATATTTGTATCCAGAATAATGTCAGAGCCATAAATACGAAATATTCCTTTTCAAAAATTAAAACAGTTCACTTTTCGTACATTTTATACTATGCAGCATGTAATAGTGATTACGTATATAAGAATGTTTAATTGGAAGAATCAGAGTATTTAATTTGTCAGTAGGTAGTTGACATTTTCCGAAGAAAACTTGATTAACAGATATATACAGCAGATAGCATTGTGTTGGTGAGATTCGTTGCGAGAGCAGGAGAGAAAACTAAAAACGTATGAATGTCTACAATGTTCGATAAATAATGAGAAATTAAATATATAGTTTGTCTAGTTATCGGAGAAAATATCTATTTAAAAAAGTCTTGATGGGGAGGGTACACTTTCTTTTGGATTTGTGTATAAAATGGATTTCCCATTAAAGCATAAGAGTTCTATGTTGGTTGTGGGACCTAGTATGCGGGGAAACAATATTTATTAAAAATTTGATGACCCATCGCAATGTAATGTATAAAATGGTTCACCGATTAACAAAGATTAATACACTATGCATAAAGGATTGCCAGAATCGTTTCATATGATTCAAATCTAATGTAGTTGTTCTTTATGATTTAATGAATTAATTGGAAAACTCAAACGTTATCAGTAATATATTTACACATATGGTTCACGATACACCCTGTACGGTCAATTCAATCATTAACAAATCTATTTCAAGGTAGTAAAGAAAGGCGATCACGTGCTCTAAATACCTAATATACGGTTATCTTTAAAAACCTACGAGATGCAAGTCAGATTGATGTACTCTCTTAAGTCAGATGTAACTAAGATGCTACATCTAGAAAACCACATGCCAACCTCTTTATTGATTTAAATCAAGATACACCCGAAGAATTACGTATATTATTATCTACATGCCATCATCGAGAAGTTATAAACAAAAGTAAATATCATAAAAATACTAAGTTATGGAGTTCTTAGCATATATTGATAAAATGGGCTCACCACAAGATGTTATTGAGATAACAATAATTAATTATTGACAGCAAATCTGAGAAGCAAATAATAGATGCTGTATGTTTTCAAAACTTTAGCGATTGATGAAATGAGCTTTATAACGGCTGCAACTCATTATCACGACATAGACAGTGAACATTTTCACTTTCGGTTTCATTTTTCACTTTCGTTATTTAATATCAAAGCTGAAAGCAATTCACATATATAAATTGAACTGAATGCCAGACTAACATACTACAGTAGACAAAGGGGTTGTTATAATCCGCTCAGCCACCCTCGCCTACTTTCTCTCGGATTTTTGTCTAATAAGTTTTTCAATTTTTAATTTTTGTTAGTTATCAATGTTTATAAATGTATCAATCTTTGTCAAATTACATTAAATTATTATATTATATTTAGTTGTTCGATGATTGGCTAGTTAATCGATTGTCACCTTTATACTCAACCAATCACAATAGTATAGGTAGGCCTACTTCAAAACCAAATTGTATTATATAATACAAACTCATATAGAGAATAAGGTAGCTCTGTTAATTTCTCGAATTTCATCATCCTATCAATTATTCTATATTCAATATTTTTTAGTAAGTTACTGTTCTTTTTTTATTAGATATATAATTTGTCTTATTCTAAAAAATCATTATTTTTAATTTGCTAAAAACTAATCTCATAATGTTTGTGTTTTTATCTACGTAAACGTGAATGGGGTTTAGACTTTTAATTTGGTTTTCACAATTATATAATACGTATAATACAATGTCATCGTTCAAAAAAATTAAAAAAAATTATTAACTAAAAATTTGTTATTGCTTTTAACTTATTATACAAATTTGCATTTAAATATATTTTAGCACAATCATATCAGATTTAAATTATTTAGTTTTAATTTTTTAGGCACGTATATATATATTAGTTTACTTATGTTTAGAAATTATTAACATCGCATATTATTTCCTGCAATATGATGGGCCTGAATTAAATTTATAAATGATAACAAATGTATTATTCAATTGTTTCATATGCACATTATTAATAAAAGTTTATAAGCATTGAATACCGATCACTTAAATAATTTTTTTAATTATTTATTTTTAAAGTTTGAATAGATTTATTTTAGTTGCTACAGTTATTAGTTATATTATACTTATTACAAAGCAGTGTTTTGCATTATTATCAATCAGTAATATTATCGTAAAATAGATGTATAGACTTAAATTCATTTTTTTATTTACTTGTTTCTAGTGCCTTTTCCTATTAAACTATGCTTATAACATGTTTGCATGCTTTTCATTTCCAGCATTCAGTCATGTCTCAAGCGCAACTTTTAAATGAAGTTCGAGCGCTCCAAACAAGGGTGGACCAGCAAGAGGCGGATCTTCGTGAATACCGAGAGGAGCAAATAACCATCACAGGTCGTGCTGTGTCAGGTCTGGAAGGTATGCGGCCACAAGTGGCACAAATCCCAACCATAAAAACTGATTTTCAAGCATTTGCTCTCCGAATTAACAACATGGAAGTTCAAATGAGAACTGTTATCGATCTATTCGGAGGTCGTCATCATGTAGAATGTCCGTGTGGCAGACAATATGATGTTCCGCAAGCTCTTGTACCCCTCATCCCTGTAAGAATAGAAGAACCAGCTGCGCCGCGTAGGTTATTCGAGAACAACAATTTTCTCAATAATTATTTAATTATTTAATTTCTCCTTCCATCGGTTTTAGAAGTTCGCCCACCTCCAGCCGAGGAGGTTCCTGGAGTTGCAGTTCAGGTTTTTATTCCGACCGAGTCTGTTGGTGAGATTTATGTAGCTATATTGTAAGGGAAAATGTATGATGAGAATAGGGAATATACATTTAGATTTATTAATATTTGATTTTGTTAATTAATTTCATGTTTGGTTCTTAAATTTACTTTTTATTAAATAATTTTTATTTATTTGTGTGGGACTAAAGTAAAATATATATTACTTACATTCAGAGATTGAAACACAGGCAATACCGAAATCTAAAAGCATTGCGGTTGATGTGAAATTCAGTGTTCAAGGTAAGTCATAGTTTTTCAGTGATTATAACACACTAACTTAACAATATGTAATGAAGTCAATTATCTTGTAAAATTCGTTAACACAAATAATATTATTTAAATACGAAACCTTTCTGTTATATGTCTTTTCAATGTTTGTATTTGAGGTAGCTATCATTTTGTACACACGAAAATGAATGTACCCAATATTAATTTTAAATAAATAAATTCAATAAAATGAAAAATAGTCAATAAAATATTAGACTATTAATCTGTTTGATATAAGGCAAACATTTTTGAAAATATTATATATTTTTCATATATATTACAAAATAATAATTTAATTTAAACGTTGATTATTATTATTATTATTTTAAAGCATATAACATATTTATATTTTATGTTCATAAAGCCATTTAACTCATCTCATAAAATCTAAATAAAAATGTTTTGTGGATTAAATATTTGAGAAAATTGTTCTACTATTTTACAATTTTCTGTAATTTTTGAGAAGTATCATATTTTTTTGAATATATCTATTTATATATATATATTTAAAATATATAAATATTATGCAAAAAATATACAATATAAATAAATGTGTAGTACAAATATTTATATAGGTATAATGATTTATTATGATAAGATATTATATTATGTTAACAAATCAATAATCAATATCATATCACAAATCAATATTAAATTTTACAACATTGTGGATAGTTTATTTGAGATTGATATTTGATAAAATAATTGTTCTAAACTATACAGATATTTCAAACTTGTACACTATTGTGACTATTATAATAAATATATATACTTACGTAAAATTACATATACATATTATGCAAATGGTGTTATTTATAATTTTGTTATAAATGCTTTTTATTTGATTGTTCTAACATTACGACAAACATTCATATTTTGCATTATTGCAGAAGATTTGAAATGATGACGTCATATTTTATTCTTAAAAATCAAGAATCCAATTTATTTAATAATTGTTTTATTATTTAGATGTCGAAGCGCAGACATTCGTGTTTAGTGAAAATCGTGAAACCCAAACTAAAAGTGAGTTCAAATATTATTTCTTTACTGAAACAATCGATCATCTAAATTGATTATAATTATATTTGAGCTTTGGCAATGAGGAGTAAGTTGATTATTAATTGTACGAATTTAGTAATAGTTAACTTATTCTAATAGCCGTTGTCTGTCTGTCTGTCTGTCTGTCTGTTTGTCTGCCATATGAGATGTAGTAGATCT
>JAUZND010091960.1:0-14889 GCA_034780555.1 Coelogynopora nodosa | reverse complement strand
ATTATATTATTCAATTTTTACCTTAAATTGAATCTATTATTTATTGAAAAGATTCATTGCTTAAATTTATTTAAGAAGAAATAAATAATATTATTATATAGGTAACGATTTGGTATAATACATAATCAAGATTTTGAAATTTTTGATAATATAAATTATTTAGGTTACCTATATAATTTTTTTAAAATTAAAACATATTACAGTCATTTTTAATGTAAAAATTATGTAAGATTATAAAAATATAATACATAGTATATTTACTATATATATAGCATTTTTACTATATAGTGGATATACTACTTTTCAGTAGCGAGATATAATATATATCAGCGCATATGTATCAATTTATTTATTAATTGTCACGATTTTTCCTAAAATTTCTGAATGTGAGTTCGGGTCAATAGCGCTATAAGAGAAGACTATGCTTGATTCAGATATTCTATCATAATATGTGAAAATTTTACAATATTAATATTATAAAGGGTCAATCGTGTTTACGTATAATAGGCAAATTAAATTATTTATAGAAATATTTACCGGAAAATATTGATTTATGTTAAATATTACCATCAGTTATTTCATTACGTCGGAAATAAACATAAAATGTTTATAAATGTATAAAATGTTTATATATAAAATGACTGAATAAACAAATCATATACAAATCGTAGTAATAATACATTCATATTTCTATAATGGATTACTTGCAATGTCTATATAAGATATATGTTTTTGATAGTGTATTTTAATAATTAGTACATATTTTATTCAATATTATAATTTACATAGGTAGCAACACATAACATACCACATTGGCGTCGGGAGTAGGATCGAATCACCAAATGGTCTCCGAGCAAAATGGTCGATTGGTCTTATCGTCTAGACACAATGAACTTCGCTTCTGAAGGTCCTCCTGACCAACACAACAGGACTCAAACAATATCGGAATCAACTCAACTCAAAACACGATTCACATGACTCTGTAAGTATGAGATATGCTCCCTATTCAACATTTTAATTTGTATAACTTTTCATCACCGATAATGTATCGTCATTGATTATTAATATTTAATTAGCTCCCATTAAATTGATAATTTATTAAACTTTATACACATCGCTTGTGCCAACGTATTCTGGCGAGTGGCCTATAACAACCCAACTTAATAAGCATTCCAACAAACTATGTAGTTGTTTACTTTGGCTTATATTAGCTGTCAATATATGTTTTTTCTAAATCCGAGATTTTTGTACCCCACTCGTAACTTGTTCTCTTTCAATTTTTTTTTTTTTATACTACAAAGCTCTTTTTTTCTCTCATTATATAATATATTATATTTTCTCTCTCATGTTAATATATACAATATATATTATACAAATATATGCTAAATATCTAATTAACTACGTGCAATTGACTTTACTGTTTAATTCACGTTAATTGTAAAAAAAACGTAGTTTTTAATTTTCAAAATAATGATTTAAATGTATGATATATTATTTTTCATTTTATCCATTGTTATCAATAAATATATCGTTGCATTCCTATAGTTTAATTTAATCCATTGTCTCTATATTTTAATTAATAAACCAACTTAGGTCTCACGGACAGCATTAATTTCAAAAATTCTTTTAATCATATCAATTTTCATACATACCAATTATACTGAAAAATTATAACATTTGACAGTAATGAATTAGCAGAATCTGAATATAAATTAACCTCTTAAAGCATTCGACTCTGATAGAGATAATATTGAGGTATGGCTACAATGATTAGAAAATTTGTCATTTATATAATATAGTATCTATTTTACTTGGTTTTATGTTTCTAATAATGTTATTTATGAATTTTATCTATACCCCTTATTTCGTTATTATAGCGGGTTGCCATATATATGTGTTTAATAGGTTTCTTTTTATTCGAGATAATTTGCGTAGGGATAATATATTTTTATTAACTGAGAGATATAAAAATAATATATTGAAAATTACCATTTTGAGAGGAGCTCAATGTATATTTTTTAAGTTATTAAATCAGTAAGAACTCAAATATATAACTGACAAGATGAAATTTTTGTATTAAAAATAATCGATTTTCTGTAATTACAAGTCAAACCAAAACAACTTAGCCATCTATATAAAAGCTTAAAAATTCTTAATTACGAACTATATAATTCGTGCTATAATATGTTCTATCACAAATCATAAAGGTATCAGAAAATATCCACAGTGAACCATTAAGACATCTAATTATAAAATGTTTTAATATGTTACTCTAAAAACATTTTTGTGGAGAAATTGTAATTTTGTAACAATATGTTTCGCGAATATTTTAGTTTTTATATTTATAATATGTTATCATATAATTATATAAAAACAACAGTGACATTCAGATCAAGAAGTTCAGACTATAAAGATAATATTACAAATCAGGGGGTGGCGGAGCTGTTCCGGCAGGTCAGGCTCCTACCGTACCAGTGTTTATAAAAGGAATCAGCAATCCGGAGGCCCCAATGCCATAATTATACAAACATTTTCGGGCCGGGACCCCACGCCAAAAGTTGCATCTACTGTGCGTAATACTAGATTAATGTGAAATTATTTAAGGATCAAAACCATGATGAACGGATAGCGGCTATACATTATTTAGAATCTATGTCGTAGCATTTATCAAAAAAATTCAATAAAGTAAAAATTCGCTGAAATTTGACGCGCCTAATGAATGATATAACGTTTTATTTTAGTATAAAAATAAAATTGTGTATTCAGGGTAAACTTAAATTTGAAAAAATTAAAATTTAAAATTAAAAAAATTAAAAACAGTGCAAAAAATTATATTATCACAAAAAAAATTCTAGACTTTTTAAGATTTTTTTTTTTGTAAACTAACTTTTCTTCAACAATCAACTCTGCAGTAAACAGCTGATTATTGCATAGCAAAGATGCATTGAACAAATTTGTAATGATCAAATTTGACAAAACAGATCAGAATTAAAATATAGTAACTTTCAGAAAAGATGATAAAATAACAATAAAGTCTTTGAAATTCATAAAACTTTATGATTTGAGAGTGCTTTTCAAACAGTTATTACCAAAACTTAAGTAGTAAAATTGAAAGACTCTATAATATTAATAGAGTCTAATAGAGTATAATATAAACAATCAAACAGTAGACTTTTTAAGAAACGATTGTTTAATAAAGATATGAATACTTCCTTTATTGAAACATGTTACCTAAGTTAAATGAAATCATTCGGTTAAATATAACTTGAAATATGCGTGATATTTTACATAATTTCTTTTTTTTAGTGGATCAATGATCAATATTTTTTTAATTAATTACAGTTCTGATATTTTGTTTAATGTAATATTTAATAGGCTAATAAATCATATCATTCAATTATTATTACATTGTACAATTGTGGTAGGCTAGTATCGATTTTCACAAATATTAAGTGTTGTAAAATATACTACTTATAAGTACAATCTTTATGTTTCATATATATTTTAACAATTAACATAATAATATTTATTGAAAACATTTAATATATATTTTTTAAATGTTCCGTTTAATAAATAAAGTTTAATATACAAACAGTGTTTTTATTATAAATGATTAGTACTATCTACAAAACTTTACCTAGAACCTGAAAATAAATATCTCATCCATTTTTATAAGTTTTTCATAATTTGTTTATGGCATTTTACAGTTTATTTTTTATTGTATAGATATGAAACCATTTCTCTACATTTTGTTTTTATTATTCATTTAAAAATTCTAATTATACATATATTAATGTAAACATATAAGTATAAATCTTTACAAAGGTGAATATTTAAATTTTGTATAATAAATTGATTAAGAATATAATATTGCAATTTTTTCTTTTACATTTTTATTTGTATTGTATTGCGTGACACTAATCGTGATACGACAGTATTTTTGATAACTGAAAAATAATCTTTTAATACATAAGTTTAAAAAATGAAAGTATAAACAATAGCATATCAAACATTTAATAATGCATGAATCAAAGGATATCAAGCGATAAGTTAATAAAATATTCCATAATCGGTCATAATAGATTGAGACCGTAAAGGTTTACCTAAACAAAAGATTTAATGTGTCCATGACTCACATTAATAATGAAACCCGATTTTTCCACTTTTCTAAGATCAACGTGGGAATTCCACTTGTCACTAAACAGGATAAAGCTAACAAGTTCTTTCGTCGTTAGCAAATATTGTTTGATAGCTTCACACAGATGCAAAAGCATATAGCAAAGAATTAACATTCAGTTGTTCTTCTTTTCATTTCGCGCTTCCCTTGCTCTCATTGAATCGGAGCCGGTAAATGCATAATTTATGACTGAAACTTAGGAACACTGGTCGTTCTTTAATTCAAACAAATTTGCGCAACCCACTTCTATACTCCCTTTTACAAACATGGGGGACGTTCGTCACTTCCTTGCTATATTTTCTTTAGTTTAATCCAGCTCTTGTTCCTTTTTTCTGTCAACATGTGGTGGACATTCACTTTTTTAATAATCCGAATTTTAGGTCTAAAGTTGTTTGAGTATTCATGGTTGATTAACACACTGTCTTTGATTGCTTTTCAGATTGATCTTCATTTGCGCAGAGGAGGTTTCAATCTTTTAAAAAATCTTTCTATTGCGTGTACTGACCACGTTTTAATTGATTTATATATATATATACTGTATAGATACAAAAAAGATTGTATTTAAATAAAATAAAATATTTTTTATATAAATAAAATAATCTTTATATTTTTATCGATAATTTTAAGTGATTAAAAAACGTAATATAAAGAACACGAATTTAGTAAAATATATTAATAATAATTATATTTAAAGTGTAGTTTTGTAAGAGTAGTTGTCTTTTGTATAGTGCATATACTGTACATGTTTTTACCGTTATTTTGTTATATTGATGTTACCAACACTGTAGCCAAGATTATATACCGTATTGAATTGTATCACATAATATGTTTAATACTGTATAAAAGTGTATAATTTGGCAAGAAAAGTTTACCAAAAATTAATATTACTTTTTGATTAATCAAATTTTGTTGTCATAGGTCGATATCCTACTTCGATTACACATTAATCAAATAATTATATCTTTTAATATAAAACACACATTATATATTTTCGTAACATTTTATAAAAATGGTATTTGTATATACCTATACTGTCGCCATGATATATAGTATTTGTTTTACTATATTGATTTACTAAAACAATCTTTTACTGCTACATTCTATGTAAGATCTATGAAAATGAAATATATTAGACATACATATATAGTGAACATGGAAACATATTAATTACTATACACTAAATCAGGTCATCAGGTTAACAGTAATTTAACAATTCATGATTAGCAAATTCTATACTCGGAAAAAACACCAGTTCTTTTGTCGCTGACTGAAAGGACGCTAAAATTATCTATGCAATCAATTCTTCTTTTATTTATTCACTGTCAACTAAGATGAACCCAAAGTGAAGGCCTTACTTAACCCAAATAATATCAAGCAAATTACAAGCCGAAATGATTATTTTCTTCCAAAAAAACGAATCCAACAGGAAGGGGTAAAAGTTCTGTAGACTTAATCACACAGCACGCATTACACCTCGGCTTAATATATAGCGCTCGGATTGTATGCAATAGGCTTGCTCAATACTAATATGATCACGACAAGTAGAGGCGCAGCTGCAGTGAAGAAGACCGTGAGTTTAAGAGTGCTGGGAAGTCCGCCATCTGCTGTTTGCTACGTGCTCTTGTAAATGACAGCACCAGTAGTGGTTGAGAAAGTGGGGGTGAAGGGAGATAGCCCGGCCGGATATCTCTCTCGCAAAATGCAACCCAGGGGGAGAGAAGTTCTTTGTCTCCTAGGTCACGTCCAGGGTTGGGCACGCGAGGGTTTCCGGCCCACTAGCCCAGGACAATAGCCCGTCGCGTATATAGGCCTCAAGCCCGCTAGCATGCTACTCTTCTTTGGTTTAAATTACTGCTGAATTTCGTGTTACCATCTGCCTACTTGTTTCGACTTGTTTCACGTATTTCTTCTCTCATCCCCGACTCGTCTCGTCACTTTCAAACTTAAATTGTAGTGAATCGGTGAGACTGAGGTAATAACATGACAATGCCAAATAGGTATATCCTTCAACTGGGACTATATAATTTCATGTTTATATTATAGGCTATATTATATGATATATCATATATGTATACAAACTTACGTAAAATTATTTTAAATTATTTAAAACATAATATAGTTGATGAATTTATACAATCGATACAACTATACATAAAAATAGCCGAATTAAATTTTTCAGAATACGTTTTTATTGAGCTCAGGCAGATTAAAATTATGGCAAACAGTTTTTATTAATAACTAAAAAATCATAAAATATAGTATATATGTAGGTACTTGCTTATGAGATAATATTACAGGACTTTTCAAATTTACATGTTTTCATTGCATACAATTTTGTCATGTTCAGATGCTATCTGCCTCAATTTCCCCCAACTTGTTCTTATTACCGATCGTAAAAGTTGTAATGTTTCGTTATAATAGTTAGTATATGTTGCCCGAATGCCATCTCACGTTTTACACAGGTTCCGAAATTAAACCGCATATTTTATATGGCAGGAGACATGAGTGTTACCGGTATCAACCTTCTGGAAAATACATTAGTCCGGCGAATGTTTACAATTACATGGTAGTACACTACAGTACCAATGTATAGAGACTCTATATGAGAGTCGCCCCAAATAAGACGGATGAGAAACAGCGTGACTTCCTCACAACCCTTCTCACAAACCCGTTAGTTTAGTCAATCTAGTTTATTTATTCAGGAATTGGTCCAGACGAGTCCTTCCGTGTCATTCTAAGATTGGCGCCCAGCTGAGGTTTATCTGCTTTCAGCATGTGGATAGATAGTATTTTATAATGCACTATACTGTCCATTGGGGTTTTCACATATTTGGCAATCATATTCTATCTTGCATGACCTTGACATACAAAATTAAGTGGATATAGTCAGATATGAGCACATATACATATATATATATAGACAATTTCTTCAGTGATTGATACGCTTGGATAATTCTTGGTATCACTTCAAGAGGTCCTTGTTGCAGTACTTTTCAGAGAAAGTTGAGCAGTTTACGTGTGTGTTTTGATTACTGATGTAATATATGCTTACGAAACGTATTATTGTTTTAAATTGATATTAAATAGTATTACACTAAATAAATGAAGCCTGAATTTTACAAAAATATAATCTTCTATTAAAACTGTTATTTTACATAATGATTGAAGTCATTTGCTAAATATTGAATAATGCTGCATTTTACAATATTAAAAAAATGAATAATCGATGTTATAGAAATATTATTCTAATATATTCTAAATTTTCTTCTAGAAATATTTAGTCCCGACAATTTTATTATATGTAGAGATTCATTAGTTGTATACCTATTATTAATATTATTAAGAATTCTATGAAAATTTATATTCAGGAATACTTCTACATTTCTAAAAGTTATCCATTTTGATTACCTACAATATTATTTAATTAATAAATAATTTTTTTAACAATTCAACGCAACAATATGTATTTTAAAATAAAAAATTGGTGTCTTGAAACATTATAATTTTTTTACTATTTTAAATTTCTAACACGCCTACAAATTTTGATCCTATCTATAATATATATATATATATCTATTATGGTATTATATTGTATAGCCTATCATAATATATAACATGATTTTCAAAAAAAAAAAATTGAACCTCTATCTGTCTATTTATAGAAACTAATATTTTTGTATTATATATAAGCATCATTAGATAATTTGTATAATGATTGGATAATTTGTTGCAACTAAAATAATAATTTGTTATTGTTTCAAATAGAATAAAATATTATCATTTGAAAACTCGAATGTGACTTATTAATCTTTTTTTTAAGTATATGCACATCTATACATTTTTTATATTAATCGATTTAAAAAAAATGATTACAATGAAACTGTTAAAATATTTCGGTTAATTGAACTTCAAAACTATTCCTCAAGAATTCATATTATAGTTATTTACTCAATATTAAGTGTTTTTATTGTTGATAAAACAGAAAAATTGCCTCAATAGTTAAAATATACCTATATACGTATGAAAACAAATGTGTTACTTTATTATTTCACTAGCCTATATAGCACATTTATTACTTCGCAAAAGTAATTTTGTTCCCGGTCATAAAAATGAAAGACGAGAAGCGGAACATCGATCACTCGACCTGTTCTGTCACATATTGTATACATAGTCCGATATATTATATAGGATGATTCGGCAAAATCTAAGCACAATGCTTATTCATTCAATATATGGGACCTTTGAAAGTCGCATCAATAATTCACAATTTGATCAAAGTCATTATTTACAATAACATGAAATTATTAAAGAATGGAAAACAGTTGAATACTGGGTTGTGAGCTGTGGATGAGGGTAGAGGTTTCAAATCAGAAGTGTATTCCGATATATAGTATAGACATTAAGTTATGCATTAAAGTATAATATTGGATATCTCTTCTTGTCATGTGATGTTTAAAGAAGTCAATTTATTTCTGAGTCACAAGCCTCCCACGCCTTGTGCATTTTCTGCAATGAAAAGTTAAAAATACAGCCATCCTGTCGGTTCTTAATAAGTTCAATTTATTACTTATTTATCACATCATTTCCTAATTTGGAGTCGTCCGGTTTTTACGTTTCCTTTCTTTTGTTGCACACTATATAGTATACAATCATATATACGTACACATATGTAGGCCTCTTAAACATAAAAAACACCCAAAATCTTGCTCTTACATTATGCATTGTCGGCTAATGCTCACGCAAACCTCAGGGGGGTTCAAATTTGAGGTTGCGATATATGTAACATGGCGTTCTACACCTTTGGGCAGGGTAAACAGTAATTTATTCAATAACTGAACAAATCTAAGAGATATAAATCATGCCTGTCTCTTGATGAGTTTATTTATTAGTCAACAAATTAATTTGTTCCTCTGCTATATAGAGATAATGTACATGATAACTTTGTATAGTTAAGTATAATAACTGTTTATTTATTTGACAAAATAGTTAGTTAATTTTACATTATACATTGAACTCCTTAAGCTATACAAATTTGAAACATACCTTAGATTAAATATTAAATTGTTTTCAGCAAATAATTGTATACTTGAGAAATATCAATATTTTAATGAATTTGTTCATAAATTTAAATGATCATTTTAGAGCCCCATATTTTCATAAAAAATGTTAATCAGAATGAAATATATCTTATTAAAATCATTTCATAAACACTTTTGAAAATAAACCATGTTATATGGTAGGTATATATAATATGCGGATCCGATATATCTAATTTAATAAATATTTAAGCATAATTGAAATAAAAAATTAAGTCTGTAAATATATATGATTAGTAAAATAATTATCCAAAATAATAAAATGATTAGAAATAGTTATAAAATAATGATCGAGCGTAGACATATTTTGACAGACTGTCTTTTAAATCCGCAGGTTTGACTTTCAATCTTATCACTCCAGGCTCGTTTTATATAAAGTACAAGCTATATGTTTGGATTGTAAAAATGTTTTGTGAATAATATTTGTGGTTTTATGATAATTCATTCTTGTCGTTTGACCTTTCTGAAGTTTTGTCGTGAATGTTGGTTTTTTCTTTGAACCATCCTGATATTATAATTATTGAATTTTGTTTCTTATTTGACAGTTGCTTTGATAATTTATGGTCCTTCTTTTTTATTTGTTTTGTGGTGATATTGTGGATTTGAATATAGAATGTATTTATTGAAAATGTTCATTTACTTTTACAATGAATAACGTGTTAATTATATGATACTTGGTAATTATATAAAGTAAATCAATGATGCGAAATAGGTGCATTCATAACTTAGCCATGTTTCGATTTTATTTAAAAAAATCTCTCATCAATGAGAGAGTATAGGAAATAGTTCGACTTCCTTTCACGTTAAAAGTATACTATATGTAAAAGGCCTATTTGGATAAAAATTGAACAAACTACGCAATGAACGGAAAATATAGGCACAATTCAATCAGTTTTCTATATTTTCACATAGTCATAAAATATAATTGAATAATTTTTTTGTAATTAAATCGGATTTATCGTTATTATATAATTTATGCTAAACATTATATTATGCTACAGAAAATTATCGTATTCTATTCAATTGCCAAAACTACCACAAAACAAATATAAAAGAACCAGAAATTATCAAAATGACTTTCTAATAGTAAACAAAATTTTATAATAATATCAAGATGGTTTAAAGGGAAAAAAACATTTATGAATAAACTTCGGAAAGGTCAATCAAAAACAATGTGTTATCTTCAAACCACAATTAATAATTTAAAAATTGTTTTTAAAAATATATTTTATTAATTTATTTCATATTAATTTATCATTTTTAACTTTATCTATTGTATTTGTATACTGATTTAATATAAAACTAATTACCCAATTTCTTTTTAATAAAAATGTAGTTGACACATATTATATATCCTATACATATGCTATAAAAGATATGTTAAAATTGAGGGTACGCCCAACAGCGACACCCCTTGACCTTAGTGAAATGACGCATACTTGCACATGCTGCCGAGGCATTGTGCTTGTAGTCTGCATATATGGGTCCGAAAATCGCCGCCTTCCTGTCATGCACATGCAAGAAAAACACACGTAATCACCGATCAATCATTCAATAACTCCATCACTCTAGTCCTAACCATATTAACTGATAAGAAAGTTATATAGTCATGTTTACAAATACCCGGCTCTTATACCAGCTTAAACTGTTGCCTCCAATTAACAAAATCACCAATTTTGAGGTCTGTTATTTAATATAATATTATATACATCTATAGGTACATAAAGTTCGTATACGATGTGATGTTTACAAATTACAAGTATTCCGTCGTGGGTTGTCATCCATCTGTATAAACGGAATATATGCTGGAAGAGTCCATAGTTTATATTATTAGTAAGAGAGACATAAATTTAGTTAAAATGAGTGAATGACATTCTTACAATTTGCCTGTAACATAAGTATATTTATTTGACACAACTAACCGCTGAGCTATAATTAAACGATAAAATCTGACCCAATCTGATTCTGAACTACCTGACACTTAGCTTGTTGATGCATCACCTATAGCTATATTTTCTAACAAGCTATAAAAGGATACCTATAATATAGGAAGCGTTATAAAAGTTTTCACAATTTAACCATAAAATATACGTATGTACTTTTAAAACTAGATTTTATGTTTAATTTTTTTTTTGAACTCGATCCACTATTTGTTTTTGTATATATCCACAAAATTTATATTTATTTATCCAAAAAAATGATGAATAAAATTAGGCTAATAATAAGGAGACATATATATATAATTTTCTATTTTAATGGAGACATACATTTATTTTGTCATGAAAACATTCCTCAAGTAAGTAAGCACTCAAACTTACCAAAAAATATAGAACTAAACAGTGTACTGTATACAATTAAAAATATGTTCAGTAAAATACAATATTCCCTTCAACTTCTTAATAACACTATAACACAATGTGTTTCCATCAAACTATAAATATCAATTTAAAAATTGTTAACATAAAAAAATAGCCTGAAATGATGAGATGGCAAGTCAAACATGTATTTTTAAAGTACAAGAACACACGTGTAATAGTAAAGTTAATACACAATTTAAATAATCATTAATCAATATCCATTAATCTAAAGGGAACCATTTGAGTTCAATTAGTTAAAACTTAAAGTACTGATGTTAAGTATATCTAATGAGTTTTACAGAATTGTTAAGTATATATATACTATATCTATCCTCTGGATGAGGAACAGTTTTTATTTTTAGTTTAAAATATTTTCGTGATATATTATCAGCATCAAATGTGTTTTGTTTGATTAAAGCTTGGTAAGCTTGAATAAAAAGCTTTAATTTCAAATGAGAAAGTCTTTATTTAAACCCGGAGGTATAAGTTTGTCAAAGATTGAATAAAAAATTGAAAAGCAAAGTCAAAAAAGTGTATACAAACTATTCTATTTAAATAAAAATTATCAAAAAATTACTATTTGATTAAGTACGTCGTTAACATACATTTAAACAATATTTTATCACGACTGAGTAAAATAATTATAAACTAGCCCATTTTCTTAAAAGAAAACAGACTTCACAAAAACTAAATTAAGAATAAAATTCAAGTTAAAAATACAAACTCTGAATGCATAAGTTTTAATTTATTTTCAGACGCAAATGTTTCTGATGAATTCGGCACACTTGTAAAAAGAAACCCTATACTGCATTAGCTGTGATAATACTTTTTTCCTAATGTAATAATTAAGTTTATCACGGCATTCCGCACTTACATTTATCTGATTATAAAAGAAACCCACTAACTCAAACAGAACTGTTTTTCAAAACTGGCATTAAAGGGAGTGTTCATTGGAGCTATAACGAGATGTGAATGAAGCTGGCTTATTCTCGCTAATTTTCTCGCACAATTTCATGCCATTTTTAGCGGAAGGGGAAAAACTAAAAAGCGCCTATGGGAAGCAGAATGGAACAAACTTCGTTTTGTTGTCTTACCGCTTGTATCTCCTCGCATCCCCCCAAATAGCACGTTGACAGTTTTGCAGGGTTATCAATCAGAAGTATTACCGCCGGCCGGAGCTCAGTTATTCCCCCGGGATTTCCGGACTTCCTGCTACACCCACAGATAACTTTATTGTCTTTGGGGCAAGGTCTAATTAAACTCCTATCATGGCAGAGTCATCAAATTTTTGCATCAAGTATTAAACGTGTTATATACGGCGAGTTGCACAGTCAACTTATTCCAATTATTTATTTTGAAGGCTGCTTTGATTATTATTCCTTATATTATACAATTGCCAAATATTTTTGTAACCACCGATTTGTCTGTCCATATTTATAGTTTAAAACCTTCATGGTAACACAAAGAGGAATTTTATTTTCATTGGTATTTTATAGTAAAATTCCGAACGTTGAAAATATTGCTATCACAGAAAATAATAAATTAGAAAATTTATCAATTGAAATAGTTATCATTATATATTTTCCCTATATTTCTATTTCATTTGTATATTAGAGGATGATTTATGACCAGATTATATTTTAGTAGCAAAAGTTATTATTGCATGGCACATTTCAATTGTTTGTGAATTATAAAATTAAATTATTTTCTAAGGAGTAAAACGAATTACTTGTAACTGTTTAGTAAACATTTTACTACATACAAGTTACATATTTTTACTAACAGTTGCTGATGCACAGATATATAGTTGTTTAGTTTGCATTTATTTTATACCTATTTATTTACTTATTCGGTTACCAGAGGGCTGAAATCGGATACAATTTTCACTTTCTGAAGTACTTTTTAAAATTATTTTTATAATGTATTTTTTTATGTTCTTTTTGATGTACTCCATATAGGCCTATATATACTAAATATCTGGATTATGTCTCAAAATGTCTGAAGATGTCTGACCATATCTACAGATATTTGTCTAAATATATCTGGACTAGTATATGGTTATCGTTACGTATATATATAGTCAGTATAAGTAAACATTATTTATTTTGAAAATACAAATTTAAATGTAAAATTTAAATAGTTAAAATGTTTTTCTATCTAATCGAAACGAAAGAATTACATTTTATAAGGTCCACGCACTCAATGTTCCAAAATTACATAATAATTTTATGACAATGCACATCGAAAAGTTAATTATTTACCATATTCTGTGAAAATGTACCATTATAACATGTATGTGCATTTAAAATAAAAACATAATATGAAAAAATAAATGTCTATTATAAAATGTATTTATTTATTAATCCAATTTAAGCTTTGTATGCTACTATAAAGGACTGATAATGTAATCTGGCTTATGTAATGTGAACTTCTGCAATGATTGAACGTTGTTCACACTTATACTTTTATATATCGAAATTAAGTTAATTACGCAACGAATATAAATTAGCAAAATGTCCCAATTAATAGTTAACAAATCCTTAAATCAGCTTCCATTGTTTGGATATCCAATTATAACATTAATTATGACACTATAAAAAGCCTACATGATTTTTTTTCTTTCTATTTCAACGTGTTGATCTATGCGTTCTTTTATTATACTGTATTGGCTAAAATGGAGTTACATACGAATTTAATAAAATAACGAAAGGAAAACAAATATTTTTAGGTCTGATTATTTTTGCTGTATATATGTGTTGCAAAAATCCTTTGAACCTTATTCATTATGAACTTAAGTATTTTTCACTACTAATTATTTCGTAAAATTCTTTTGACAAAATATTGATTGTCCACAAGCATATAAAACTTTGATTAAAAATTTATATTACGTATATACCTGTTTTAACTTTATCGATTCAATAATTAAGTTCAATCATTATTATTTACAGTAGAATTTACAATTAAGGAGGGTGAAAAATACACAACATTTCATTCTTTGGACTTCATTTAATAAAACTAAGATTTTTTGAAAACCGAATAAAAATCAATTATTAAAATTTTCAGAAATGTTTAATAAAATTAGTGCCGTAATTTGGTATCTATTAGTGACGTGGTTTGGTATCTATTAGTGACGTGGTTTGGTATATATTAGTGACGTGGTTTGGTATCTATTAGTGACGTGGTTTGGTATCTATTAGTGACGTGGTTTGGTATCTATTAGTGACGTGGTTTGGTATATATTAGTGACGTGGTTTGGTAT
>JAUZND010091959.1:0-14889 GCA_034780555.1 Coelogynopora nodosa | reverse complement strand
CCCCGTGGCGGTGGCCTCGTATCTGCGGGGGCTTCGGCTTCCCTGACGGGGATCCCGCCTGAACATCAACATCAACAACAACAACAACAACGACAACAACCATTACATCAATAACCAAATCCGTAACTGACACTCTAGAAAAGGAAAAGTATGTTCGAATGATCGCTTTAAATTTCTCGAAATCTTCGACACCGTAAAGCACCAGGTAATATATTCCAAACATTGAGTAATTGTAACATTTCGATGAATCTATACGTCAACTGGCTCGCGATCCTTAGTTACTTCAACGAACACCGACAGAAAACTCGTTTCAATGGACACTTGGGTCAGCACTTTGTTCATTTGCATTCTCAGTGGTGGCCTTTGATTTAAAGCCATTTAATAGAGAAATAAATTAATCGAATATGCAGATGACACATATCTTACTATTCCACTAAACAACATTCACACGACATAAGAAGAACTTAAAAATATCCAAAAGTGGATACATTAAAAGAATCTGAAAAAAGCCCAACATTGATAGATTTCTGGAATTAAATATACTCGGCGTTATGTTCTCCGACCGCCTGCAGGAGTGTGGCACATATTACCTAACAAATAAGAAAAAGCATTATAAGTTGTATTTATGCAATAAAAACAGAAGTAGACCCGCGAAAGTTAACACTTTATCTGTGCAAGATGGAACAATACTGTATTTCAAAAAAAGGTATACATACCTCCGGAACATACCGATGTCATATGACATTTTGAAGCATCGCAACCGATACAGGGGACACGTGCTCCTCCTTAGGGTAGTATTGCACCTTTGTTACTTAAAACATTGGTATCATCCTTAGAAATTGTTTGAAAACATTTTAAGATAATTTACACCTTTTGGAGATTGTGCCCCCTAGATTAAATTGTTCCTTTTGATTGTCCGCTAAGATACGTTTTTTATTGATAAGCATCTCTCGATTGAAAGCTTGATAAATGGAATAAACTCTGATATTTATTCAGTATATAGCAATCGTTTAATAAAATAAAATGTATGCAATCATTCAATGAATTGATAAATAATGCAAGTACAAGTGTATCCGAAAAAATATTTCGTTTTTTATTGTTTGTGTTAATTATTCCTGACATTAACTGTAATATTGAATTGACAATTCTATTGATATTGAATACGGATAAGTTTTATGGAGCATTTTAATGCATTTTTGGGAAAGGGAAACGGCAACGTTATAGAGATCGCTTTGACAAATGACAACCATGAGAATAATGCACTCACACTACTGAAGAATACCTTGATCAGCACGTTATTACCAAAGCTTGTCACTCAACCTATTTCTCAGACCTATAAACTTGTTAATTCGATAAATTTTTCGCAACATGGAGAACAGAAGTCAAAACATTAGATTTAGAATGTGTGAAACAATTAAACCAATTTATAAAGAGCTTTCCTGCGGTTTTGACATTGCTTAAAATAAACAAAAAAAATGAAATTAATATTTTAGAAATGCAAAATTAAAAAATTTGCCCATCTTAAAACAAGAATATATTTTTTAAATAAAGTAAGGATTATATATAGCATGTCGATATTTATGATTGCCCAGAATTTATAATAATTTACGTTAAAAAACAGCATACGAGATCAACATGAACTTTTATTTAAAATGTTTGAACAAAAACCAAAACACGACAAAAAACAGTCCATGAATATAAAATACAATACAGAAGAAAGCAAAAGAGCACCAATAACACAAAACATGAAAACCGGACAACAACCAGGTATGCATTATTAATTGCTTAATACTGCCTGAAAAAACTCGTCTGTAACTCCTCTAAACGTGGAATGTAAATATGAAATTTCAAAACATCACTCAATTAAGCTATATTAGTATGAAACCAGTTAGGTACAGAAATAGCAAATTTAGTAAAACTGACTTACAATATTTAAAAATCTAAATGAATGGTATTAAAATTGCAGAAAATTCCAAATGGAAAATACACATATTCAAATCCTCGTTTTGCCTTAACTGCGGTGGGAATAATTATTCAAAATAAAATAGTTATAACAATAGATCACAAATTGAAGAAAAAAAATGAACACCAACTATAATAGTATACTAGTTAATATAAACACAACAGAGGTGGATAATACAAAATATATCGAGAGTTGTATATAACATGAAATATTTGATTGTAAAATATTGATATACTCTTTAGTTAATATACAATTTTAAGACAATAAGAAAATCACAATATGATTAAAGCACAACAGATTATACAAATATACGGGGTTTGCGTGGTAAAAATATCAACAAAACAAAAATTGCACAAATATACCGAAAATTCTGTAAGTATAATCCACTACAATGAGGCAGTTATTATAATAACTTGGTTACATAACAAAACAATTTGGCAACAAAAAATAATACTTTACTATATGTTGACCATAACAATCCAGCAAGAAAAGGTTGGTTAATTGAACACTTGAACAGTGAAAACAATTGAAAAAAATAACGAAATCGTTTAATTTTTCTAAATGGTACAAAAAGTACTTGAAAACTTGCTCAAATTTTATTCTACCTTCTTCCACGTGTCTACCGTTTTTAAATACAAAGTTTAAATTTGACCAGCCCAACGTTTATTGGGTTATAATATACGAAAAAACATTACAACTTATATACATTACACAGAACTCAATTTCTCTTATGACACTTGGAGTAGATGTTTGCATACAAAGAAAAGTCTCGATTTGAACTGCATATAATGTTGTAGATAAAATGAGGATTACATTAATACCTACCAATTATAATATACGAATATATAAAAATGAGAATATATATACTTAAATTTCTGTCTACTTAACATCTATTGTTAGTGGCTTTTTACGCAGTTTCGTGACAATGGTTAAACAAGTATGATTGTGTGTAAACACACAGAACAAACATATAATTTACAACAAACTTAAAATCAATATACTAAATGTAAATAATTTTTTAAAGTTATTTTATTTTAATTAAATCAATTTGATTGTTTTAATTATCAATCCTAATAAATGAATGCAACTATATTTTATAGCAATAAATACAAATTCAGGGAAACAGCCAATTGGAGGACGGAACAAGTAAGGGTCTAAGCACGGGGTTTATTTGTCGATGTCAACTGGGGCATCATGAAGAGACGACGAACGAAGAGCACTTGGCAGGTGGCAACCAACAGGATCACTGTAATGAGAAACAGGGCACGGAACTGAACATAGTTGGCATTCTCCTCCTGCAGAGAGAGATCGACAGCTTTGTGGGTTCGTGAGGTTGCCTGGAATTCAGCCACCTTGAACAAGAATTCGTCCACTTGCAGTAGGCTGTGCTGAAAGGTGAACAATGAGCCAGGTGCTAAAAGTTAGAGATAGTATATGTACGTGTTTTTAGTTGTAGGGGTCTATAAATGTATTGGGTATAATAGACGAGATACATAATACCACATTAAGTTGTAAGCACCTCAATGCATTGATGTGCAGCATTAAAAAACAAAAAGGCAATTCATAGTAAAAATGTGTTAATTTTTCAAATTAAATTTTCCCAAGTGATTATTATCAATATGTTTACTTCGCGAGTTGATTTATGGGTCTAATTAATTTATTCATAAACTATGAATATTTTGAATACATAAATAACTGAATGGAATAGGATACAAAATATATTCTTAAGAACACAAAATATACATGTAGGCATTATCCGATCTATAATATTAATATTGAATTTTTGAATTATAGAATAATATAAAAAACCTGACTAAAATATGATAATAGTATTTAGACGAAATAATAAAATAATTAAATAAAATAATTAAACAATTTAAATTGTTTAATTAAAATCTTTATTAAAATTCCACCAGCCGCCAACACGCTATCCAAATAATTAGAGTGATTATAAAAAAAAAAATTCGTTCTAAATCTAAAATTGATAAAAATATTACTTTTAGGATTTCAAGTAACAAAATATTGAGCAAAAATGCATCAGTACGCATTCTAATTTTTGATGAGAAGAACCAGATAAAAAAAGTTTATTGAAAGCGGTTCTATGTTGTAATAAATTTAAAATAACATTTTTATTAACAAGTTGTAAATTTATTTTGTTATACATTCATAACATGATCAGTTCAACATAACATATCAAATGACTTGTATCACTCTTTTACATAAATTATATTAAAATCAAAAATAGAATGTAGATTATTTATATATTTATTATTTTTAGCTAATGTTCATAAAGTCAGGAATAAACACAACATTTACATTTAGTACATATTCATTATTTATGCATTTATTTACATTATACAATAATATTAATAAAAACAAGATCAGTATAAATTCAATTTAAAAAGATCAATTAAACGTGCTCATAACATTCTAAAACAAGTTGGTAACAGGTTTCAAATCGATATAACATTTATATTCGCAAACTATTTCATTGAATTTCATTGAATATGTTAGAAAATCATTGTTTAGGTGAGAGGTCTGCAGACTGTGGAACTTATTCAATTGTTCCTCTACAACCAATCCAGTTAACAAATGTCTCATTGTGCCATTTTCTAATGCTTAATGCAGGTGGCATAAAAGGGAGGGCCCCATTTTGTTGAAACAGTCAAACAATAACCAATATAGTACCAATATGTGGTATAAGCATTGTGGTTTGTAGCATTTATAAATAATATCATACATCATTGACTGATTTATCAAAGAAAAATTTCACTAGTAAATGTACACCCCATATGCCACACAACATTGTTACTTTTTGAGAACACCTTGCTACTTGTTAATGGTTAACTGTCCAATCTGTCTGCTTAGATGTTTAATTTTACTATAATTTGCCATTGTGAAATATCAATTTAACACAATTAACTGCATTATGAAATTATATATATATATGAATTTACACGAAATAAAAATATTGGAATTATTGCTTATTTTATGGAATACTACATTCCATAAATTAATGGTTTGGCCCGGAGAAGGCAAATTGTTTTACAATTGAAGAATATAATTGAAGATATAACGAATTAAAAAAAAAATCCCCTATTATTCCAGATTTAAAGTTTATTTCTGAATTCCAGTAGGTGTGCCTCAGACGTACCCGTATGTTGAACGACTATAATAATAATATGAGTAATATTAAAAGGATGCACTGAAATTATTCTATTTTTAATTGCAATATTAAAATGCAAGTGTTGAGCAATTCCTTCAAACCTGTGAATATAATGTAAATAATAGTAGAGTGCCTTATTATAAACCTTACAAAAGCTAATTACTTACTAGAATAGACAGAAGGTAAGTTCCCATACATGCAAATCATAAGGAACCAAATAGCAAATATTATGCAGTGAATAAATAGTGCAAACCAGTCTATACTAACTCAACCTCCCTAGGTAAGCCTGCTGATAGCGGTGGTATAGTGGTATAGTATAACTTCGAACTATAAAGTCAATTACTCTTAAAATGTAATACAATGTACATTTATTAAAAAACTTGTCTTATATATAACTCAAACTTACCCAAACTCTACCTTCAATAACAGGCTCTGTCTCCGGTGCGAGGTTGGCATCATTTGTACCGTTGTTATCTGCTTTTGAAGTGGTTTCATTTGTCGCTTTTCTGGGGAAAGGTTTAAAGGCGAGCAGCTGGAATACGACGTTCTTTGAGGAAAAACGACCACGCATGTTGTCCATACAGAAGGACAATATATCTGTAAAGATAAAATACAGAGATACAATACAAAATAATAATATATAAGTAACAGAGAAATTAATACGTTTGTTTTATATTTATTAAAAACTTTTAAAATATTGAATCATACCTATAGTTATTTAAAATTATAGATTTTTGTTTTAAGTCATTATTTGCTGTACCGACTCAACAAAGCCGTAAAAAATGTGAGCTTCATAGGATATCATTTTAAAGACTCAGTTTAAGACAAAAATTATATATTTATTGAAATTATTTTATAATGAGTGAAATCCTATATCACAATTTTATTGATGCAAAACCGATATATATATATATTGTCTATATAGTGTTGTCATTCATGCAACACTTATTATTATTTCGAAGAATCCAAAAAATAGCTTGTACTCTATAAAACAAGCCTGTAGTAATGATAAAATGTATTAAGTCAAACTTGTTTATTTAAAAGACAGCCTAACAAAACCAATAGGCAAACCTTTAAAAAAGGACAAACCGGGTCATAAAAAAGAACACAAGTGTTAAAATTAAATTTATTATTAAAAAAGGGAAATTAACGATGGTGAGGGACTTAGCGTCAGATTACCAGTTTGTGTGCACAGACCATCACAATTCCCATAGTTAAAAACCTAATTAATTAAATTGTAAAAAACCTTGTAAGCTGCTAGCAGAATTCTAAAAGTTAAAATTGAGTCTACATTGGAAATTACATTGTCATCACACTTAAATTAAATGTCACTAGATTTTTTTACATATACAATATATATGCATTAAATAACGCACCTAACTAATAACGAATAATTAAGTTTATAAGCAGTCCTAATAAATTATCTCCAAACAATGGTATAGCTAACTGTTTACTAAATAACTTCCTAGTGCCAACGTAGAAAATCATCAAAAGCATGTAATATAGAGAAAAAAAGACATACAAACATAAATATACAAAGATTACAATTCATCATATTTATGTTATAATTATTTAAAATATAAAAAAGTAGAAACAGTTATTTATTTTATACGAGCGATAGTGTGATATGGGCGATAAATTACTATATGTACAGAGCACAATATAATGTCATATAAGTATATTACTATACAGGTCCGCCTACGGGATTAACAATTTACGCATTTCCTATTTATATAAATTCTACAAATGAACTATTTCTTTCTCAAATTGTAAGGTTACTTTTAGTAAATACAAATAAAACAAAATAAAAAATGGATTTGAAAAAATCAGTCTTCACGATGCTTATGCTGTTCGTATATGATTGACCAAGCAATTGAGTCATAGGATGAGTCTGTTCCAAGATGCAATAACACTTTTAAATTGGAATATTTTTAGTAATATAAAATTTTAAAAAGTCAACCCTCCCGTTCGACGATATCAGATATAGACGACATAATATATCAGACGACATCAGATATAAATCAAAAATATAAATGACCTTATAAATGCTTTATTTGAAAGCATTAATTTAAAATATTAATATATAATTTTAACTGCATGTTTTAATATCTCGAACATTATTTGATTGCGCACTACAGTACAATTTATTTTTATTTTTTCAGTTTTAAATTTTTTTAATTATATGTTTAATTATGTTTCAATTTCACTCTAGAAAAGAAATTTAAGAAAAAATCAAATATAATTTTTTAATCAAAAGTAATATAGGCTAAGCACTACAATAATTTTTTTAATATATAGTGGAGATTTAAAATGCTGTATTTCGTTTTGTCACAGTAAATCTATAAAAAATAAAATACATAGTTTAGACATTTTGTCAAAACAGTTCGATTTTCAAAAAGAAATTGAATAATATTAAAATGCAAAAATATGCATTTTGTTCAGCATAATATTTTATGAGCTTACTTGAAATGTTGTAAAATGTGGAGTCATTTCGACTCATGTGTATTACTTTTAAAATCGTCCAAAAAATTAACCAAATTTGACATTATCGGCGGAATATCGACACTACCTAAAACGGGGAATGTTCAATATAAAGCACTAAATCAGCAATCTCCAGTAGCGAAGGGTTAATGTATAAATATGAAGTGTACATAGTATAATATATTCGATAAACTGCAAGGATTTCATATTTATAATGTAGAAAATATTCGCCACTATAACACGACTCATGAATTCGTTGGCATTTAAAATAATTAGTTTAGATATAGTTACTGTACACTTAAAATTATTGCAACAACAAAATCATTATAATAACAAAAACATTTATTTCGTCGTAGTTCAAAAAGTCTATTGTTACCTGTTTTGTTATTGATAAATTCTGTCTCTCCCTTATTATCCCATTCAACTAAGTAGATATTTTCTTGCAAAGAGTTTCTCACATAGTAGTCAATGTTACGATCTTGTCCAGCCAGTACCTATAAATTCACATATAATACATATACAATAACAATTTTATCATAACATACAAATATGAAATAGGTCTAATACTTGTATGTAATAATAAAGACAACACTTGGAAAATTTTCAAATTGTCTATCATTTAATTACTTCGAAACAGATATAGGCTACCTATTCACAGAACATTCATTTAGGAAATCCGTATACACAAATAATAAAAGGGGAAAACTTGATAATTTGTTAGTAACATTTATTGATTGAGTATACCACTTTAAAATATTTCTATTGAGGATTCCTGCTGGGAGCCAGTATTAAAGAGAATATAGTTTTATAATAGTATATTTGCAGTGCATCATGATTTTTATATTTTTAAATTAAAATAATTAGGCCTACACGCTATATGTTTTTAGAATTATTATACTATTATATAAATATGTGATTAGGTTAATAAGCTATATTGATGACTATGTGACGGGAAAAAATGGAATATGTTAATTTAATATACATACAAATATATAAAATGAAAACTTCATAAACATTGTATACGATCTTGTTAAAGAGAAAAGTAAAATATAGAATATTTCATCTGAAGTAGTAAGTACTATTTCTCATGAAATAAATCGTACAGAAACAAATTTAAAAAAGCAGAATGATTAAAAAATAAAAGAGAGATTTACAAATAAAAATCAAAGTTATTAAAAAATATATATATCTTATTGTACTGTAGTAAGAACCTAACCTGACAAATAATTTAGTTATCTGTTTAATTGTAGGTACTTAAAACATATTATTGCAATACAGAAATACCTGAATAAAATCACTGTATTCATTATGTATAATTTATAATACAACAATTCGTTTTGATGATGTTAAAAGTCAAATGAAAAACATTTCACATCAGCATACTTGTGATGTTTAAGCTACAAGTTTTAAGTTTTTTATGTGATAATTATGATGATTATAAATTGTCGTTTTAGATAATTTCACAAATTCAAATTTAGAAGTAGGCCTATACAATTCTTTAAATTAAATTGTCATATTTTATAAAGCATACATGGGATATAATGTACATCAAATGTACATGGGATATATTGTACATCAAATGTAAGCGGGATATGCATGTGTTACACACTTATTAACACACATTTATTTTATTTTAATAACGCGAAATTATGTGCGTAGTTATTTAGTGAAACTTATATATAATTTCTAAAATGTACACACACATTTTGATTAACTATAAATGTGATACTATTTGAACTGAATGCTGCTTGTAGCTTAGTTATCACATTTAACAAAATTATATCAGCAGAGCCATGTGGGGTCACGTGGTAATTACAATACTATTATATCAGCAGAGCCAGGGGTCATGTGGGGTCATGTGGTAATTACAATAATATATTTTTATCTGACTGCTTTTGTAATAAAATTCTATCTACGCTCCTGCTACTCTAATATCCTATAAAAAAGGATGCATTGGTACGGCAAAATTAACGTGTTTCGCTAACTGAATTCAACTGACATAGTTATTTGTATAAGTATAAGTTAGTATAAGTTCAGATGGATTCCTAATTTTAGAGCAAACAATACACTGGAAAACCAATGTAGGCTAATAACTCAAGTCGAGAAATAAAAAAAATACAGGCGATAAACTGAGATTTTGAGATATAAACGAATGTAAGAGTTTTATTCAAACATCGTATAACTGAGATTAAACACTTTTAGATACAATCTATTAATATCATTATTTATAATAAGTACAATTAAATATGAATTAATTCCATATAATTATTTTGTATTTATAAATATAATTAAAAGTTGGTCTTATAAGTGTTACGTGCATATATAATAGTACTATGTATAGGATTCGCGAGAAAGTTCAAATCAAATCGTAAGATTCTGTAGGCATCCTAGAATACTAGAATTGTATTGATGATATTCATTGTCATTGATATTCTTTTCCTAAGAATATGCAGATTCTAAATTATATATTGAAAATAACTGTTTTATTATTTATTTAATTGTTAACTTATTTCATTTTGATTATGTGGGAACTCTAGAATATTGTCACACATAATTAAGGTATTAAATGATTTCCTTTAGTTTGGTTTAGAATTGTAACAGGGCCATGGGGCAAATAAAATCCGCGGAAAATAATTTCAAGATGGTCTCTATAACTGGTGACCCCTAACCTCATGATTTGAACGAATAACAAAAAATAGCAAATTAATTTCTTTTCAGAATCCGAAAAAATTCGCCATTCACCTAAAAATGTCCATCCTTGTATATTATAACAGTACTAAAAATACTTTAAAACTTAAATGTTATACTTATAAATACCTCAAAGTTGTTGAAAATATGAGTACCATTTGTGACATTCTGATAAAAACACTCCCGACTTCCAGCAGGAACAACAATCCTAAACGTGTGGTCGCTCATATAACTCGAAAACTCATCCATATAAGTAGAAATTTCTTGTTCCGAATGTTTGTCATCGAGATCGTTTGATGCATTTGCTATATAATATAATCTCAAAAGTAAAAAAGCAGCCCACAAAAAATTAACAGTTATTCCACGTGGCACAAAGTTCATTTTGTTTTAGGAATTAAAAAGAAGGATGCTTGTTAGCTATCTAAAATCGTAGTCTCAAGGAATGAGTCGAGAATACCACAACAAAATCAATAGCTAAAACAGACAGCGCAGCGGAGAGAATCATAATAAATATATCAACAAATTTTCTGCTGAAATTTCATTATTCAGGTTTGATTGGGTCGTTGCGATATCAGAAAAAATCAATAGTCTAATTCTACGTTGTTTAAAATTAGTAGTGTGAGAGTGAGAGGATTCATGGCTAGGCAATTATATTATATATTTCCGTAATTTATTGTGTTTAGAGAATGATAGAGCTAACATCTATGCATGCATTCTGATTCGACAGTAAATATATATACTTAAAATAGCTATATGCCTATACTGCTGTAATATGGTGGAAGAATTCACAACGTAAATAAAACATTCAAATTTCAATCAAGACAATAAAATATAGGTTTAAATATTAGAAAATATATTCAAGTGTTTCGAAAATGTAAACTAGCCTACTTCCGGATCTTGTTTATATAGTAGGAAGCAATGTTTTGCAAGGAAGTTTATAACGACGTCGTCGTATTTCCTTAACCTCCAAAGAAGAAATTATTGACATTTTATTAAATATGTGAGTTTTAATTAAATTAATTTCTTTAACGAGATAATCACTAAAAAATAGTAAAGTGAGTCGGTCGGCCTTATCAAACTCAAATGAGAGTCGTTCAAAGTTTTATAAATTTTATTTTTAATAAAATACAAGTGAAAAAAACGTTATTAATTTTTTAAAATTGTTAACCGTTATAGTATAATGTTAAAATTATATGTTCTTGAAATGTGTTATCTTCAATTAGCCCGTGGAGAGAATAATATCATACATAAGCAAAAAATATAAAATTGTTTTTAATGCTATATAAATTGTTGTAGTTTTCTAGTGAACAAATAAACGTAAATAAATAAAAAAATCTCATTTTTTGATCAAACATTGTTTTCCGCTTTTGTCTCTATAGTTGCCCTTTTGCAAAATATTTTAAGTAATTTTAGCATCTTTTAATAGGCCGTGAAAAACTAAATAATAATGAGATCATTAATTAATTTTTACTTTATGAGAAAAAAGTGAACTAAACAACCAAAATAACAAAATTTATCTAAAAATTAAGAACATTAATATTTGCAAAATTAGAATATTGTGTTCTGCTTAACGTGTGACGGATCCACTTTTAAAATTTATAAGTTTCTGAAATTTAGTAATTATCATTATTCAGAAGGAAAGAACCAAAGATATTTTTTAATATAATATTGGAAAGAACACATCAATAAATAATATAAAAGGAAAAAAAAGTTCATTTATATTAAGAAGGGATCAATGCTAATTAACCATAGGTATAGTAATAGGGTAAGTTTAATAGAAAGTGCATTTACTTAATTAAAAAAAGCATTTTAAAAGAACCAAAAAATATTTAACGAGGAGTTTATTACTCAAATGCATAATTATCCTATGTATAATATACTCATAAATACTTATGTATAATATAAAAGTTATTCTTCCAATAATTATTTAGTAGTTAAGAGTAACTTTTGAAATAATATATGTTATACTGTAGTAGAGAGGTATTATATAAATTAATATATATTCTATACATAGATAGGGTAGGTAATAATTTTTCTCTTATTTTTAATATTAACCTATTACAGAACGTATCTACGAAACAGGCAATATTACATCAATAGCATACAAAAGAAACTGAGATATTTGCTTTGTAAAATTTTACTATTATTAGTTTCACGTATGTTCATTTCATAAAATAATATTATTTTACAATAAAATACTAGGCTATGTATGTACTGATCACTGTATTCAATCAAGGAAATATCAACTTAAGTAAGATAAGTTATATGATGAATTGTTTGCATACTCTGCTTATTAACATACCGTTAATAAGCAGAGTATGCAAACAAATAATCATATAACTTATCTTACTCTGATATTGATTGTCAACATTATATTAAAATTGACGCATTGGTTCAGTTAACTTTAGTTGGATACTCTATATACTAACGCATATAAACCCGCTTAAAATTGTGTATATAGTACTATCATGTGATAGGGATACTAACAATAGTCTCTGTTATCTGCCAAACTTCAAAATAAATTATTCCGGCTTGTTTAATTACTTGATTCATTAACATTCTAAAAACGAAGTATATAATATTACATGACCTAAAATTAGGAAAAGTAACCATTTAATTATCGATGTAGTGTATGTATAGTAGAAACAAGCAGAAAAGAATCGTCCCACTTGATGAATCACGATATTGAATGATCTATGATCACTACATTATCCTATAAATATATCACGTTATTGAAGTAAACATAATAATTTTGGAAACCTCCTATTTCCGTATCATTTGATTTCAGATACATGTGGCAGTAAATATAGCATGGTACCAAACTATGTAAAAGGTTATAATAAATCAATATAAATAAATTGTAGGTACATAATTTTTACTTTATATTGTAGTTACTTCCTCGTTCTTCTGTATTTCATGATTATATTTAAATCTAATCCAAAAAAAAAGACATGGCTCATTTTTGTTAAAGGCAACAATATATTTAAGATAATAATAATATTTAATCAATAGCGACTAGAGTCAAGCATTTTTGAAACAAACAAACACAACAAAAGTGAAGCTTTATTTGCGTCAAGTGTTCCAAATACTATTTAAATTATTGTATAATAATATTCAATACTACTATACAGTAACATAATAAGATAATTTAGCTGGGCAAGTAATGCAGAGTAACAAATAAGTATGAAAGCATAAAAATACTCTTGATTGTAAACCAAAAAAGAACAATATATTGTAATAAGGTCTATAGAATGATTAAGTTTAGGCCAAATTACAGCAAAATGCTTAAGGAACACTTTCATAAAAAAATAGTCAACAGATCATATATAGCAAATGATGACCAAATAGATAGCAAATGATATAGCAGGTTGACTAGGAATAGATAGAAATAGTAAAGCAAAATAATGTTATATTCATATTATATACAAGCGTACAAGACAATAAAATACCAGAAGTACAACGAATATATTAAGTAATAGTTTAAAAATACGAATTGAATTTATAAACTGGCCAACATAATATAGAACAAGACAGCGTATAAGGATATAAGAGCTCCGAGAGTAAAAGGGCTTTTAGCTCCGAGGCAACAATTATTCATCGTCTGTTAATAATATAATGGTATCAATGTTGTATAATTAATGTTCCCCTAGGCCTGAACATGTTCCATTTCAACTCCTTGGGGGACAAGTTTGTAGTTATGCTTATCCAAGATCGTCATCAAATCGCGACTCATGTAGTAGGGCTTTTCCGGACTTCCGTCATTGCGCTCAATGTCTTCCACTGAAAGAAAATAAGATATACTATATTATAGATAGATACAAAGAAGTTTATTTTTTGTTGATATTGCGATAAATTATTAATAATAATATTTTTTGTAAATGAAAATGATACACGAATTTATTGATGTTTATTCATTCTACATTAAAATATAATGACTTGTTAACCTTTTATATATACAAACTTGTTTATAAAGTGTATACAAGCAAGCTTATTTAGACATAAAATTAATAATCTGTTTAGATATTACATAATTTAAAACCATATTTTTAACTATATTAAAGCAGTTCTGGATATACATTAGATATACTTGTTTCTTGCACAAAATGTTATTTATTAAATAATAATGTTAAATTTTTACCTCAGTCTCCTTTTCTTAATTGTCTGTTTATCAATTTGTTTAGGTATATTTATTTATAAATATATTATTAATAAATTCGTGTAATTATTCCTGTATCGCGGCTTGGGTTTCGTGTTTTATTTATAGCCTGTGTTGTTTTGATTTTGGATTAAATGTTGCAGATAAATGGATCCGTTTTCAATTATAGATTCATAGTTTGTTATATAACATATACATACAATATATATACAGGGTGTCCGCGGCATTTGTAGGAATCGATTCCCGGTTTTTCCCGGTTACACTATCCGCTGTCGTATGGCTACGCGGAAGCGTAGCCTCTAAAACAGCGCGTAGCGCCGAATTTTTCGGGGTTTTAAAGCTTAGATTGCATCTAAAGGCATCTAAAATACTCATTTTGTTTATATTTTTTTTGCTGATCTATAGTTTTTACGCTGTGAGGTTTAAAGTTTTGAA
>JAUZND010091958.1:0-14892 GCA_034780555.1 Coelogynopora nodosa | reverse complement strand
TAAGTGGTTTTATTTCAAATTTAAAATGTCAAGTTTTTACAAAAATTAAGAAATAAACAAAACTAAAGTTATATTTATATTAATGTCGTGCAGACAGTTTTGTAAAATTAAATTTATTATGAATATTATAATAGAAGATAATATATTTAGAATCAAAATCTATTTGGTCCTTGTCATCATCTGAATATTTTAATTAATTAATTGATTATATCAATTAAAATCCATCGTCAACTTTTAAGACAAATTACACTGTTCTGTACAATTGTGCAGGGATGGTGAAAAAATCTAGTTTTTTTCGATATTTCATTTAGATTTTTAGGTTTTTTTAAAATATATTTTTTAATTTGGTGACCAGGTAATTTAATATTTACAGAGTAAAAAACCTAAAAATACAAAATGTGCCCTCGCTGGTTTCTTGTTAATTTTGTGATTTTAAACGTTTGCCTCGGGGTCAAATCTTATCCATTTTTATCGATATTAGGCTTAAAAATATTTAAAAAATAAATAAACTAAATATACATATATGAAAAATTATAATGAACGCCTGCAACTATACCAAAAATTCAATTTACGTTGCATTAGTGTATTGTTTGGATGCCAAAGAAAAACTTTCAATTTCAAAAAGTCGATTTCCAGTCAACCAGTGAACATAAGCCTATAAATTAAAATATAATTAATTAGAAATTTTAGAAATGATTGTTTCAATTTTAAATTCAAACAAATTATAACCTGGGTTCAAACCCGTACGGGTTTTTTGATATTTACGAGTTACAGGTTAACTATAATATCATAAAAAAAATATAAAACTTGAAAAATTTATGTTAATTAATAAAAAATATTAAATAAAACTTTATTGCAACATAATAATTTTTCAAATACTGGTTTACAAGTAACTTTGAACCCGGATTATAACAATAATATACAAAATTGAATAATTTATAACATTAAAAAGTATACGTTAGCTTCTAATTTTGTCCTAGCATCCCCATTTTGTAAATTAACCAACTCATCCAACTTGGTGGCCCATTTGATGGCTTTACCAAGCTTTAAAATGCTATGATGACGCTTGCGGGGGCAATTTTTCGATTGATTCTTCAACTCCATCGAATGAGCCCAACATCGCTCAGCCTGCAACAACAAAAGGTGGAAATATCTTAAAAAAACTATAAAATTATTTTTTTAAATAAAGAACTTTTCGTTAAACTTTGAGTCCTTTTGATATTCCACCAGCATTTTCTTTGGTTTGATTTTATCCACGCTCTGTTTTTTTACAGTTCGTCGAAGGCGATATAAAGCTCGAGAAGTATATTCTCTGACATTAATTATATAAAATATTAATTAATTTATAAAATTTCAAACTTCAAACCTATATCTCTGATAATCTTGATGTTTGAGACCATTCATAGAGCGATAATTGTGGCATATTTCGAGAACTGAATGTTAAAAGCGTAAATTTTACAATTTTACAATTTTACAATTTTACAATTTAAAAATTAAAAATTAATCATTTAAAATTTAAATGATAAAATTACCATAAAGCTGTCTTGAGTCGGTTTCCGCCATTTATAAATTAAATATCGTAGTTTTGTAAAAATTTTAATAAAATTCTCAAATGTGCAAACTATAACTATAACTATAAATACAGCTAAATCTTTTACAAAAATTTAAACTTTATTCAGAATAACAATTACATTCCCATGAAAACAATATTTAAACTTTAAATTACATTTTAAATAATAATTTTTTAACTTATTGATAAGATAAAGTGGACTTTAGGTGGTGAAAAAATATTTTAATTTTGGTAAATTTTGATAAACTTTGAATCTCAAAAAGGTTATCAATAGTGGAGATTATTAGATACATTCCTTAGCCCGGTTTATCGTCCATTGATTCCAAAACCTTGTCAACTTGATGTAGTAAGTGATCAATGTAATTTTTCCGCATTTGTAGATTTTTTCTATTTTCCAAGATTACGCTTTTCAGAGAAGAGGGTGTTAAATCTTCACTCACAGCCTTCATTGTTCTTATTTCATCCAGTACATTCTGGTCGCTGTCTGATACGTTTCTCATTTTCATTTTTGCATCAAACGACTGATTTAGCTTATCCATATGTATCAATGAATCTTTACGTTCTTTATCCATGCTATCCACATTGGAATATATTATATTGTGTTTCTCCACATCTTCATCAAAATCTTCCTTTTTTAAATTTACCTGTTTCAGTTTTGCTATAGGATGCTGACTAATATTGGACAAGTTAATGTTTGACGTTTTACGTTTTAAAAGAATGTCTACCAGGCCTCTAGCGTCACTACTAACATCGTTTGGTTTTTTTGTATATTCACTGTTTATGTTTAATTTCATTTTTGACCTGCGTTCCAAGAGAAAATTTTTATTAGTGTTTTTATTAATGCTAGAATCGC
Organism: Coelogynopora nodosa; assembly: GCA_034780555.1. NCBI lineage: Eukaryota > Metazoa > Platyhelminthes > Proseriata > Coelogynoporidae > Coelogynopora > Coelogynopora nodosa. The sequence continues at coordinate 12,469 of JAUZND010091958.1, read as the reverse complement.
TTAATCGACGAAATTTCGTTAAAATATAGTTTTTTAAGTTGTTTTTCTCGGTGGGATTCATGTTGTCTTGACTGTTTTCCTGTTCCAAGAGTTTTTCTCTTTTTATGTCAACAATTTTTCGGAAATTTATCTAAAAATCACATTTTTATCAGAATTTTGTTGTAATTTTAAGTTGATTAAAGTAAATTATAGTTGATTTGCCTATGTCAGCTTGAGAAGTTATTAAGTGATATGTTGAAATTAAGTTAGTAGTGATTGATTTTTTTGGAGTATATATTGTAACGACAATTAACTGTTCTTTATTTAAACAATTTTAATAATAAACTTTAAAAAATTATTTGTAATCATCAGTAAATTAAGTACTATCAGACAAAAGATTAAAAATTTATGAAATATTTTTTTTAAATTATTAAAATTAAATTAATTTAAAATACCTATAATTATGACCAAAAATGACAAAATTTACTCCTAGAGAATAACAATAAAATTAATATTATAGTCGATTTATACAAAAAAGACTACGATAAAAACAATATGATTAAGTGCTAAGTGATATCGGTCATTTTTAAATTATTTTTTTTCTTCATAGTGGTCAGATTGATAAAATGGGTGCTAATGATCATTTTATACAGAGTGTACAATTTTTTTGTATCCATGGTAACCACTATTTGACCTTTTAAGTTTGACATGACCAGTACTCATATTAAATGTAATTAAAAAAATGTTTTGTGTATATAGTCCTTTTTCTTGTAGTTAAGCGTATCAAATTGACCTCAAGCATTTTGAATTTAACAATAATTAATTTTTTCACCCACCCAGGTGTACATGTTCAACCAGTATAACAAATTTGAAAGAAATCCAAAGACGCGAGTGTACGCCGTTAGCGAAACATAGTGAACTTGGCGTATTTATTTGTTAATATTAATAATTTTCGTTTAAAAAAAATAAAATTGAAAATGTGTTATAATTTAATTTAAACCAATATCACGTTTTTTTCATTCAAAATTCTAATTATTTTTAATAAATTAATAAAATTGACATGTCACATGTGTATTTCAAATCTATTTATTAAATGTTTTTCTTGAAAGTAAAATAATATTTTTTAAAAAAATACCCTATTTCGAAGATTGTAAGTGATGCTCAAATTCCGGGAAAAAGACTTTGAAAAACCTTTATAAAATCCAAAAATTTCCAACAATCTGTCTCGTTTTATGATGTGCATGTTTACATACGTTAGAGCTCGTACATTGGCCATGGATTGTCCTATTGTATTGTGTTTCCAGAAATTATCTCCAATTATATCATTCTTATCTAAAATAATATTATAATAATATTAACAATTATTAAGTAAAGAAATATTATGTACTTAAAATAGCGACAAGTTCGTTATCCTGTCTAATTTCTATCGACCCGTTCACAACAAAACACAGAGCATCAACACTCTCTCCTTGATGATAGATCAAGTCATCTGGAGCAGAATGAACGGAAATAAAGCACGTAGCTAGTGCCCTCAAGCATCCATCAGAAGCTAAACGGAAAGCAGGATGTTGATCAAAAACATCTCTGCTCATGTGCACACAAATATCGGCCTTTATATCTTTGGGACAGTAATTTAGTACTTTTTCGGTGTCTATGCCTTTTGACTGAGACCATGTTGATATAATGTAATCCAGGGCTCTTTCACTGGTAGCTAGAGGGACATTATGAAGTTTCATAAACTCTCGAACACTATTCGTCATTTCGTGATAACGACCCATGGAAGCATACATTTGTTGGAAAATTGTAGTCACGTTTCCAAAAATTGTGGCGTAAAAGAGAGCTGAAATTCATATTTATTCCAAATAAAAAATAAAATAATTATAATTATAATTATTTTACATCCTAGAATCATCATAAATATCGTGAAAATCTTTTCCATGTTTGCATATGGTGAAACGTTTCCAAACCCCACGCTCGTCATACACGACATTGTAAAGTAGAGAGCAGTAATGTATGCAGTTATTGCAGAAGGACCATTCGTATAAGAGATAGTCCCGTTTATTACAATTTCCGTATAAGGCTCATCCACATCAGCAGCCAATTTGTGTAGCCATCCATACTGTACCCCTTGTTGGGCTTCTATTTCTCCTATATAATACCAGATACAAGCGAACCAATGTGCAATTAACAGAAATAACAAAATAAGCAAAAGTAGAACAGCTGCACCATATTCCATATAATGGTCCAGTTTTCTAATTACTAAATAAATATTAAGTATTTTTTTTGTAATTTAAATTTTAAATTAATAATTATGTAATAATAATAATAATTTATAAATTATATTTATACACACCTCTACCCAATCGTAACAATCTCAAAACTTTGAGAGCTTTAAAAAGTCCACTAATGTTTTCGCTGAGAGATATGTTGAAAAGGTCGTATGGAACGCATGATATTAAATCAATGAGAAACCAGCTTTTTAGATACGTTTTACGGATCAATTCCGAGTCCGACACTATAGCACCTTTGCTAAGAAATGTGTATTAATTATAAAAAGTTATTTAAATAATTTAAATTTTAAATATTAAATAGTACAACTTTTAAAACCATTATCTTATGAAATAGTTAAGTGCAATTAATTGTAATTATTTAAAATACTAATTACTCTCCAACAAAGGTAGTGTGGAAGTTTAGTATCACATCAATAACAAAGAAAAAGTCTACAATACTATTCATTGTCAAAATTATTACATCTTCATAAACTTTGTTTCTATAAACAACATTGTAGGGGACTACCAGAGCCGTGTAAAAAGTGAAGATTAAAATTACCCAATCCCAAGATGACTTGAACACGGAATAGTGCAGGATTATGTTTGGTGGGGTCTATTATAATATTAAATTATTATCAATTATAATTATCATATAAAATAATAATTCTAGTTTATCATTAAACTATTTTTTATATTAATTAACACAAAATTTACTATATTTCGCCAAATTTCCAGAAATGTGTATATATGAGCAAGTGTGCAAAAATTAAAAAAAAATTTGAAAAGCTAAGTTTTCTAAAATTTTTAAAAATTTTTTTAAATTACAAAATATGGTGTTAAAATTTTGTAATGTGATATATTTATAATTAATAAACGAGCATTATTATGGAGAATATCTTTTTTCTTTTATTTTTCTCAATTTTATGACTTTAATCGGCAATTAAAATTTGTATGTATAAATTCAAAATAGAAGAATCGGGAACACTGCTAAAAATTTTAAATTTTAACACATTGAATGTTAATATTTACCAATTGATAATTAGTGCTTAAAATTAAACTATTAAATTATATTGACTCATTTACATTAAAAATCAGCTCAAAAAAGTTCATTGTCAATGGTTTTTTTAAAGTTTAAAACAAAAATTTTTCATAAATATCACGGTTATGAAATAAATGAAGATTTGTAACGACAATCAATTGTTCTTCCGTTTCATAACTTATGATACAAGCAGTTCACCAGATTGAACTTTACAGTATTTAAACGTGGCTGTTGTTTCAACATTGTCTCCAAATTTTAGAGTCTTTAGGACGTTTTGAAATTTTCTATTTTCTTACCTTTAATTTAAAGGCTTTAAAGTGCCATAATTTATTAACCAGGTCACTTTTTTCATTAATATTTTCAAAATATACTCATACGTACATGTTCTACCAATATACCAAATTTGAGAGTAAACTAGGTATAAATTTTTGTGTATTTTTTTAAAAATTAATTTAAAATTCAAAGGAAAATTAATATTTTGTATTTATAAAAATGTAGGAATACGGCAGGGATGGAATACCTGCTATAAAACTTAAAAAAAAAACTTTAGAATAAATAATTATTTATATTATTATTTTATATTATTCTTTATAAATTTAACATCCATGATATTTTGAAAATTTCAAAAAAATTGTACCCTTGGAGTTTCTGGCTGGTAGACTGGTAGAGGTTCAAATCCTATTTGTACTAGCTAGAAATGTAATTAATTAACTAATTAGTTAATTAAAATTAATGTTACGTGATCTTCATTATCTTTTATTTTCAAGGCATCCTTTCGTAAATTGGACAAAATTTGATGTTGTGTGATGGATTTTGCCAACGTAACAAACCTACCTTCTGCGGCTATTTAATTAATTTAAAAAAATAATAAATATTAAATTAAATTTTTTACACTTGTCATCTAGCATATTTGTATTTCTTAGGGCTGTTATATCTTTTAGCAGAACGTAGAACAATATTACCGTGTTTTTGTCAGATATGGGAGATATCTGAACCGAGAGCCATATAGGCAATTCTGGATTTATAAAATATAAATTGAAAATAACAATGCAAAAATAATTACTGCTTTTTTTATACATGACAATTTCCAAAGTCCCACTGGTCAAATTCTCCATAATACTTGAAATGCCTCTAATACTTGCTGTAGTAGTCATTTCCCCATACATAAAACTACATGTCCCCGACATTTGCATCAGTTCATCGTTTTTGTATCCTGATAATTTGCAAAATTGGGTGCTGGCGTTGATAATTGGATAATCGACGATTCGAGCATTTGAAATGAAGAATGCATTATCTACAAATAAATTATACAATAAATTAAAAATAATTATTAATAAATTTTAATATTTTTTTAATAAAAATACCATTCGATACTCTAACTATATTATCGTAAAAAGTGTTTTGTGGGGCCAATAGACCCCTCCTCGTATGTGACATTAATCCTTTTTTAAAACTAAAACTTGCAAGATTGTAATTTTGACAATAGTAAATAAATATTAACTTTTATTAAATACTTTTATTGATTATCTATTAAAATAATATTAATAATTATGAAAATTTATAATTTTATGAAATGAAATTATTAGTAATTTACGGTAGTACCGTTGAAAACATTAATATAAATAAATTGTACATATTGGACAGTAATATTTTTAATGAGACGTGAAAAACTTTAGAAAATGTGAAGTGAAGCGATTTAATGTTACATAATAAATAATCGCTTTATAATTCACAAAATTTGCCATTTAATGGTAACAACTTGTTACTATAAGGCCTTGAGGCTTTTGTGAATAAAAATATTAATAGAAATTTAGACTAGACCTGATACTAAAACATTAAATAAAAGTATTAATTGAACAATTTACAAATTTTACAATGTTCTTTCATGAGGTGCAACTTTTTTGTAGAAAATCGATAATCTCATAATAATTATAAAGTAGTTATTATAATAATAAGGGTAAAATCGCGAGATTTCAAACAAAAATTTAAGTCAAAAAATATTTTTATCTAAAACTTACCTTAATACGTGTAGCATGATAAAGATAACATATTCTGAAATTTCTGAGTATTATAAAATAGAGGGTTTAAATAAACAGCGTTATACCTCAATTTCTAAAATATCTCTAAATTTTAAAATATTACTATAATTTTGAAATTTTTGCTTCAAATACAATTTTTTACATTTAAAAATTGAATTTAAATTTAAACTTATGTTATAACCAAGGTCTTATGAATTGAACTTTATTTTTCTGAAAACTAATTAATTCTAATTTATTATGAAAAGTAGGTGTTTGTCCATTATAGAAATTTGGATATAGATATCAATATAAAATACCTCTAAATTCATTTATTTTAATTTTTATGCAGTATTACAAAATTTTGTTTTCTATGCCCTTTTCTACAATGATAATTTCAAAAAAAATTGACATACTTCATATTTATTATTATCTCATTTAATATAACTAGCTTTTATAATATTCTGAATTTAATCGATTTTGTCTGTTTGAAAGTTCGTGATCTTACCCATAATTATAATTTAATTTAAAATTTACAAGATGTGTTGAAGAAATAATTGGTATATATTTACCAGTAAAATGTATAAGTGTCCCTTTTAAAATTCAATTATGATAATAATTATTAAACATGGTTTGGATTTTCTTCATTGGACTCTCCATTTTTCGATTTTTTATCAGTCAAGGGGCTAGTTTTTCCTGAAAGGGTGCCCATGGACAGACTATTGGATTTACTACTACAATGTTCCTTGTTTTTGATGGCCATTTTTGTAATAACTCGAAGATTTGACAAATCTGCAGTTTTGTGTTTTCTATAAGCTCGTTGAAGTGTTTTAGCAGCAACTAATACATTTTTAATTTATATGCTTTTTTTAAAATATTATCAAAAATTAATTTTTAATTACCATCTTCCTTCTTCCTTTGCATGGTACTAGACACCACAATCTGCTGCTCTCTGTCAGGAAATACCTTCATATACCCTTCTTCCACAGTAGCTTTCAATTCGTCCAACTCTTTAGAATTTTCAACAGTCCCTAGAACGTGTCGACATAAAGCAGTTAAAACATCCAAACAATGGAATCTATCTCCTCCCACTATGGGTATATCTAGAGCCACCAAAGCAATTTCATTAGGTTTTCTGATGCCAAAAGGTTGATCAAGATTGTCTACAAGATCAAATAAAGTCTCGTACTTTATATATTGAGTGGCATAAGGGTCAAATTGTTGCCACGTAATGTAAAAACTTTCAAAATCGTCTTCCGTTATCCCAATTTCTTCTTGTTCGTTTGCAACTGTGAAATTTTCAAGGATTATGGCAATGTACATGTTTATTATTATTAGGTAAGTGAAAAAGATGAAAGTGACCATGTAAAATATTCCAACGTAAAAACTTCCACAATCGCCATTTGTAATTTTTACTTTTTTCTATTTTTTTGTTAATAATTTTAATAATTATAATAAATTAAGTTTTTTATATAATATTGTAAATTACTCCATTGCCATCAGTCCAATAATTCGGATCACAGTCTGGTTCCGTAATGAGCAATGGGTCCAAAATTTCGTTCCAGCCTGCTGCAGTCGTCAATCTTAGCAGTAAAACAATAGAACTAAAATATAAAATGCTTTTAAAAAAAATGTATAAAAAATGAATAAATTATTTTAAATATAAAAATGTAAAATGTGAATTTTCAAAAATTTAAAAAATTATATAGCTTCACCGTTACTATAGTAACAATTTAAACACAAATTTCATAAAATGTTCATTTTAACAATAAAAGAGACAAATATTTTTGTCCACTAATGGCTCATCTTAAAGTATAATTCTGTTCGTTATTTTACGCGTTATATTACGCCGTAATATTACGCCATAGATACCCTTGTATAACCATATATGGTTAATTTTACTGATAAATTTTAAATAACGCTTCATACCGTTATATTCGAAAAAATGTTAAATAACAGACTTATATTTTAAAGACATGTCGTTTTTCTAGTTCATCTACATATTGTATTGGCTTTATAAAAATTATTTTTAATAGAACGTGATCCAGTAATTATACTACAAAATGGCACTTAAAAAATAAAATATCTTTTTCTAAAATTTTACCTCGAAAACGTTTCAAAATTGACCAACTCATTCATCCCAAAAGTTTGTTTCACGCGTCCAAACAACGTCATTCCAAAAATAGTGTAAATAAATACAATCAACATTAACAAACACCCAATATTGAACAAAGCAGGAAATGACAAAATGAGCGCAAACATTAATTTCCTAATCCCTTTTGCCCACTTAATCAACCTAATGGCTCTTCCAATTCTAAAAACTCGTACTACACGCAATAATGTAGGGGTAATGAAAATTTGATTCAAAGTTTCTTGAAACACAACCCCGATAATTGATGTAATAACAATCATAAAGTCAAAAATGTTCCACCCTTGTCTAAAATAATGCCAGCGTAAGCCAATAATTTTGACTACCGCTTCAAGTAAAAAAGTGGTAGTAAAAAGGATGTTGGCAATCTCTATCACAATCGCATAACTATTTCTTTGATTGTAATGTTCTATTGTCATTACAATCGTATTGATAATAATGAGAATAACAATTATTAGTTCAAACTTGATGCTCATAGTGACATCATAAAAGAAATTCTGCAACGAACCTTTAGGTCTTTTTATGGCTTTCTCTGGCTTTTTTAGAGCTATACGTTTCATCGTGTTGTAATATTTTTTCTGAGTTGATGTGAGAAATACGTCGAGATAATTACCGTCATATTTTTTCTTTTGACAGTTAAAATTGTCAATTATGACTCCCACGAGCAAATTTAACGTAAAAAAGGCTCCAACTATGATAAAAATCATAAAAAACCAATATGCGTGAAAATTGGCTTCGTCATAAGGTTGTTTGTCAATGTAATTGGCACTAGTAGCATCTTCCATAATTTCAATCCAGCCTTCAAAGGTGGCTACTTGGAAAAGGGCCAATAACCCGTTTAAAACATTGTCAAAATTGACTTTGGAATTTACCCACCTAAACTTTTGATCCAAGCAGACGGTTTTATTTTGGACAACATTGACACTGATTCGATCTCCATCTGCAGTCACACACTTGCTAAACTTTCCACCGAACAATTGCACTCCTGCGATACTGAAAATCAACCAAAAGACAAAGCACACCAACAAAACATTTATAATAGAAGGTATGGAAAACAACAAAGCATTCACTACAATTTTCATCCCTCTCCATCTAGAAATTGCTCGAAGAGGTCGGAAAGCTCGAAAGGTTCTTAAAGCTTTCAAGGACGATATATCAACAGTTTCAGTGGCAATAGTTATAAGAGACACTAACACAATGAAAAAATCCAAAATTGTCCAAAATTCTGTAAAATATTTGTAAAATCCGAGGGATATCCATTTGAGAACCATTTCCAAAACGAAAATGGCAGTGAAAATGTAATCGAGGATAAAGAGTGCGTATTTCAGTGTCGGCTTATCATTTATATGAATATCATCGAAAGCTAGAGAAATGGAGCTTGCAAAAATAATTATGAGGATAAAGTATTCAAACAGATTGTGTTCTGTTATTGAATGGCATTTATGACGGATGTTTTTCCATTTAGAGGCAATGTTTGAATCGTCAAACCAAGAGTTGAAACGAATTGATAGTGAGAGAGGAGGAAGGCAATTTGTGAGGACTCTGGGATCTGGAGGAGGAAGAGCTTGTTCCAATTTGTCCTTTTCCATCAGAATAGAGACGGCAAGACTCTGGCGACGTAGTGGTTTAGATTCGGCTTTAGAACTAGAAGTTTCCAATGGTATTGTTGGGGAGAGTGTGTCGTTTTCATCGATTCGTGCAATAGCTTTCAAATCGTGTTTAATTTCTGTGGCAGCGTTGGATTTGGCGCTGAATTTACGAAAAGCTGATTGAACAGTTTTTACTTGACTTTTAGACCATGGAGCGACATCGGAGGTAACTGCGGCTACATTTGATTATTATTTAAAATATTGGTTATTTTTTCAGTGAAATTTGAATTTCCAAAAAAATTATAAAATTAAATAAATAAAAACCACCTTCATCTCTAGATTTAGTACTAAAAGTCCTACTAGTCGTAACAGTCCTCAGGGACCCCAAATGCCTTTCATTGGACAAATGCTCCAATATCAAAGATATCGATTGCCTTGGCTGTACCTTGGCTTTATTTTTCGAAAAAAACGCCTTCAATTTACTTAACCCTTTCTTAAATTGCGAATCCTCTGCAGCGTTACTATCTCCATGATGTAACGAATCGGAAGCAAAAGAGTTCAACAGTAAAGCCAAAAACAAATTCAAAACCATAAAATTTCCAATCACCAACGTGGGCAAAAATACTACCAAACACAACTGCCCATTCGGTCTCATGCAATCCCATAAAGGTTCAATCCATTCCCCACACAAAACTCTGAAAACGAGCAAAAGAGAATGGAAAAAATCATCAAAATGCCATGCCGGTTTTTTATTATTAACATAATAATGTGGCAAATAAGAGTCTTTAAACAATTGCATGCCCACTACAGCAAAAATGAAAATGATGACTAATAAAACAATCGTGATATTCCCCAAAGCCCCCAAAGTGTTTATAATAATGTATAACAACATTCGCATCGTATTCCAAGTCTGAGCCAATTTAAACACCCTCAACAACCTCAAAAGTCGAAAAGCGCGAATCACACTCATCCCATCTATAGACTCTAGAGCCAAATCTATAATACTGGCAATAACAATGACAAAATCAAAAATATTCCATTTACTGGAAAAATACTTCATGTTGAGCGCCAATAGTTTCAAAACTGCTTCCATTATGAAAATGGACGTAAACATGATGTTTGCATATGATAAAAACATTTTAAATGAAGTGTTCATTCCATGATATTCCATAGCCATTGCCAAAACATTTAGAGCAATACAGGCGGTAATAAACATTTCAAAAAGAAATCCTCCCACAATATTGTAAAGGAAATCTTGAAAAACGAGAAAGTTTTTGTAGCATTTTAGTTTACCTACACGCGCATTGCAAAATAAGCAATTTCGATCCACTATTTTTTCCTCTTGGTCAGCCTTTTCCGTCGACATGTATTCCGGAGCATCGCAATCGACATTTTCATTTTGAGATTCATTAGAAAATATACTAGACACTTCACTGGATACTGAAGGCTCCCCAACGTTTTTAGACGAACGTCTTAGAGACTGCATGCTTCTACTCGCCCTAGATATCACATCTGAAGAAAGTCGTCGTATTCTAGAGTATAATGTTAGCTTTTTCATCTCTGGTTTGTAATTTATTTGATTTTCAGTATCGTCATTATCTTTTTTCACAACTTCATTATGTGATTCTTCATCCATGTGAGTTTTCGATGCCATTTGAGAGATTCCTTGAGTCTTGACAATAGTTTGTGACATGGCATCTACTTTTTCCGGTTTTTGGGTAATTTCTGGTTTCATCTTATTAAGATCCTTAGACTCTCCTTTCAATGGTTTTTCATTTACGGCTGTTTTATTATTACCATCTAGCAATGTTAAATTTTTTTCAACCGCCTTTATTTCATTGGGATATTTAATAATATTTTCAATATTACCAATATTGACATTTTGAACTTCTTGATGAATTGGTCTATTTTCATCTTGCAAGATTTCGCCCTTTTTAATTTCAGCAATGTCAATTTTATCATGTATAACGACCTTGTTGGACGAATCATTTAATGTACCATTTTTGGAAGCGTTTAATGGGTTGTCAACTTCTCCGTCAGACTCAACGTTCAAATTGTCCAATTCTTGCTATTAAATTAAAATTAATTTCTAAAATAATTTCTAAATAAATTATTTTAAAAAAAGTCAACTGACCAATTTTATGTCAATTTGCAACTCTTCTTCATATGCTGTAGCCACAACAGCCAACATTAAATTTATGAGATAGAAGGAAGCACAATATACAACAAAAATGAAAAAAACGACATTCCAACTTCCGTCGGCTCTAATGATTTTATCGTACAAGTCTTCCCAAAAATCCAATGTAATTAGCTGAAATACGTTGACCATGGCCCACCCAATGCTGTCGAAATTTGTATATCCAAAGTTTGGATTTTCTCCAATGTTTGGCAGGCAGGTGTAATTCAAAGGACATTTTCTTTTAAAAATTATTTTAAATGTTAAATGTTAAATTATATTTTAATACCCCGCTCCAGTCACATTTCCACATAAAAGATAGTTAAAAGGCTCACCATACCAGTTTTTTTCCTGTTTTACATAACTGAGCCATTCAAAATCACTCACGAAAAACGCCTTGTTCAATACGCACTTGTTTCGTAATACTCCAACATACACTTGAATAGTAAAGAGTGAAAAAACAATCATACAGAATATTGTTAGACCGATTACATCCATGAGCCATCTCAAAGATTTAAGTAAAGCTCCAATGATAGTTTTGAGTCCTGTATTTAAAAATTAAAATAAAAATCTAAATTTATTGGTTTGTATATTTTAACTTAAACACGAGAATTTCTTTTTTTAACAATAGTAAATTTAAATTTCTTCCTTTTTGTCAGAAAAAATGTGTATTGTAAACTATACATTAATTTATGATGAATAAAATTCGGGGAATGCAAATTTTTATATTTTAAAATATATTCAAATCTAGGGCGTACATGATAAAATTATACCTGGTACAATAGAAAACGTCTTAAAAGCTCTTAAAACTCTAAATGTTCTGAGACCTGTGATATTCCCTAAACTTCGAGAATTACCCATTGCCTCGAGTAAAATTAAAAGATATCTAAATCATTAAATTAATCATTTTTTTTTAATTAATATTATATTACGAAGAAGCAATGACTATGAAATCTAACCAATTCCAAGGATCTCGAAAATAAGTGTATGAATTTAAAAAAAGTCCTCTTGCAGTAATTTTAATGATTGCTTCAAGTGTATATATTGCGAGAAAAACATACTCTGCATATGCTGACGCGTTGTTTTCAGGTAACGTCAAAAAGACACAATTTGTCAATATAGTTAGAATGATAATGTAGTCAAAAAGCTGATGTGTAGCAATCTTTAGGGCAAATCTTCTAATGCCGTTCCAAGGAGAGAAGATAAATAGGGATTTTGTATAAGAGTACCGATTAATGTAGAGTTTTTGAAA
>JAUZND010091957.1:0-14894 GCA_034780555.1 Coelogynopora nodosa | reverse complement strand
ACGACATAGTACCTTCACTTTGCAATAGTTTTTATATAATTATATAATGAACATATACACTTTTATTGCATGGGACATAGTGTCCCTATGTGCGCAAAAGACGTTAGTAGGTTTAGGTATCGTTAGAAGGGTTAAGGTAACGTTATAATAAACTGGTATCCTCAATATGATCTCAATTTAAAATAATTTTGAATATTTATATTAATCGTAATAATTCTGTTGTCACCGAATGTGTTATAAATATCTATTCACTTATTTGCTGATGATGGTGCAGGTCGAAACAAGTCCTGATTTTTATTTTACTGGGAAAATGGTTTTTCACTTCTTTAAACTTTATTCAAGGTTATTATTTTTAAACTTGTTTAAAAAAAGATATAACGTTTATATACATTGTATAGTGCATGTTTTAAAAGCATAAAACTACACAGTAAATTAAATCACCAGTTGGATTTTTTGACTACTATAATTTAGTATATATATAACAATTAGCACATATGTACTGTATATTAAGCATACGATTTAGCTTCCGTATATTATTTTTGCTTCCTAAATTGTGAGTGAATACTTACGTTTAAGAGAACACTTTATGTATTTTTAATCACAACAATATTTTGGAGTTACCAAAACCTTCAATAATTGAAGTCCCAAATTCTTAAGATATTATCACACAACTCGAGAACATTTACCATTGCTCGTGGCTTTTCAGATAAATATGTGGGAACTCGATCCTCACTGCAGTCACATGACGATAAAGGCCTATATCTCTACTACCAGATATCAACTTCAACGCGACCAATACGCAATTATGTTCAATTGTTGGTCAACTAAAACTAGATAAACCATTACCGTCCCTCTTCGTGGAAAAAGATAACAAACATAGATGTGCCCTAATTTTCATTTCTCTGAAATAACGTTAGCTCTAGTCGCATGGCGCGCGTCTGGCGTCGATACGGCATTTCTCCACCAATACTTAAAATCAGCTATGTATACTATACACATTTGTCACTCACGTATCATTTAATTGGTGTATCTGCCTAAAAACAGAAAACTATTTTGAGGAATGGAAAACTACAAATGTATACCAATGTCTAACATGTACCAATATTATAGTATAAACTGACTGAACATATTTAAGTACATACGTTGCTGGGAAGCGTGTGATATGTAAATAAAATTTAGTGATGAGTTTGTGAAAATATGCTTACCACAGATTGCTAGCCGGAAGCAGCACAAGTTGATGTTTGGGATGATATAAGGAAAATAAGAAGAAGCAATATTTGAATAGTATACCTTGACCTTGACCCTATCAAGTTTTGATACACCATTTATAATAAAAAGTCCAATGTGGTAGGTATACTCGACTTGTGATAAAATTGCAGGTTAACCTAATATGTTATGATGAATGCGATTGAAGAACTGATTTGTTGGTTAATTACATGTCATTATTTACTGAATTGAGCAATGCGATATCTTAAAGCTTAATAAATTAACTTTACAATTGTTATGTTGTCATCACGTTATACATTGTCGATTTTTTGGGAAAAGTTGAACAGTCCCTGTGGCAGATAGCTAAATGACTATATAAATGTACATATTATCGAACACCTTTTAAAGAACGAAGAGATTCAGTAGATTTATAATGGAAAAAAATAACAATGTATATTTTATAGTAACATTGAAATCGAAAATTTTACATTTTTTGGTGATGTATTTGGCCTACTCTTTTGAAAAACAACCTGACAATGTGCTCTTACTAAGCATAATGATTCTACTACAATAAAATGATAACCATTTTTAGAATTGATTTTCCTCAATTTTCGATTGTAGTATTTATTAGTCATGTGGGAGGGGGGTCGTTTTCTACAAATAACCCCTCTTTGAAACAGAAGTGCCTTTTGTATAGTTAAAGTTGTACTCTTTTAGGAAAAAACTTTCCTCTATGACATTCATATATTTCAGTTTAAAACTTAAAAAAAAACTTTGTTAAATTTTTTTGTTAAAACTTTGTAAATTTGTAAAAAAAATTAAATATAAGATTTTGGAAATTATAAAGGCCTGGCTTTTTGGAACGTTATTTAGTTATATACGTAGTATTATAAATATTGATTAAAAGTTATAAATAATACCTCAAAAATATAATTCATACATGTTGACTGACCTTTTACCCTATTAGGGCTCGGCCCCTAAGGTTGAAAAACGACCCTCTCCGATTTTACCCGGGGTATCCCTGTTTATTAATAATATTGTAATCATTATGTTTTAAAAAAGATTGTTGATAACTAATCCAATTCGCCAAAAACTGCTCAACAATTGGCACAAACTTTATGTAATTAGGATAGTAAACATAAATACGATATATATCTCTGTTGACATTCTTAAACTTCTACAATCGAATGTCTAGATAACTAAGTCATGACGAGACGAGACATTCAACTATTAATCAATGAAGATAACTACTCGAAAAAATAATACAAAAAATAATACAAAAACTGATATATGTATTGTAATAATACGTGGTTTTTCCCGCTAAACTATTATTGACATAATAAAAAATAGAATTTAATTATATATATATATATATATATATATATATATATATAAAATCAAAATGGTCTATTCTTTGATGAAAAACAAGGTACTACATTAACGAAATATTGATACTTTATTTTAAATTATATTATAAACAAATAATAAGGGCATACAAATTATGCTTAACATATAAAATCTTCAAAATTTAAATTATGAAGAGGTAAACACAATCAAGTGTTGAAATTGTTGACATATTTGTGTAATAATTGACAGTAGACTAATATTCAGTTCATTTTTGTGAAAAAATGACAAGATTTTTATAATATCACACAGATCCAAGAATGTATACAATTAGTAAAATTGAATTCGATTGACTTGACTTTTTGTCATAAATTTGATTAAAGCAGAACTGAACACAATATATAATTGAATCGGAAATCCAATGGACACAAGACGACAGACTTTGGCTCCTGAGAAGTACTAAAAATAAGCATGATACAAATATATAGGTGATAGGTCTTAATTAAAGCTCGAATTGTATAATTCATAAAATGCATATACAATATATATATTAAATATATAAAAAAAAGTTAACAATTTATTACTTACCACTTATTTCCAATTTACTACCACAGAACTACCATGCATCTTTTAATCAAAAAACTTTTATATAAACTAAATTTATAACCTCACAACTTGCAGCCACACAACTATATTTTATTATAATTATTAATTTAGACTATTTTTTAATTTGATTTTTATGACTAAAATTAATTGATTCATTAGCGTGTATAAGAGTAAACATCAAATATTTAATTAATTAATTAATTAAATATAAATTTGTAAATTAATATTATTGTATCTTTCTAATAACGATATTTAATTTCTACAAACATTAACAGTCTTGTAAACATTACCTTTTCTAATTATAAGTAAAACAGTCAAGTCGCGTTATCATCTTTCTTGAAATAAATGAACTTCAATGTAAGCTTAAAAACTATTATTGGTAAATATCTTTGTTTTTAATGTTTTAATTATCTGGTTGTTTTGATTTGTTTCTTAGATTTATTCGAATAACTTTCATATTTTTAAAATTTAAAAATATTTTTCATATCTTTAAATTTAAAGAATTAACTTTTTAAAAATTGGAATTAATATTATAACTTTTGAATTTTCCAAATCAGGAGAAAATTCTAATTGTAAAAATGCAGTTTATGTGTCATAATATAACAATACAATAAGAGAGTAATATAAACATCTCAATAAGCATTTAACGGCCCATGTGATAGACTTAACATGCCATAGAACAAAAAACAATTAGTTATAATAATTAGTAATAATAAATATTAATAAATGTTTTCATTTAAAAATTTCATAAATGATTTGAGTAATGATTAAAAAATGTACTGAAATTTTACCATTTCATTTAAATTTGGTTTTATACTGTAAACTTTTTAGATACGACTGTAAAATATACTGTTAAAAATCTTTATAACAAAAAAATTGTCGTCCGGCCGGCCTGATAGCTTTATCTTAGAAATAATTCTTATCATCCGCTTAATATTAGTAATGGGTTTGTTAACAGCCAATTTATTGGAATTTGCAAGATATACCGTTCGTTTAATTAATTTAAATATGATATGAAATTTCTTAAAATTAATACTTTTTAAATGCGGCTTTAATAATAAAATTATAGACGATAGAATATATCAAATGTGCCAAATAACTTAACTAAATAACTCTTCCTAAATACAACATAACTAAAAATACAAATCTGTTTCTTTTATTATAACATCATATAATTGTGGATATCATTGTTATTATATCATCCTCAAATAGCTTACATTCATAAAAGTGTAAACAATTTTTTTACTCTTTAATATGGTGAACGTTTAAAACATATTGTTAATCAACGACCAATATAATTTTTTAGTCATTTTATTAATATAAAATACACCAGAATCAATTCATTCTCTTCCGAAAATAAAAAAACGATAATTCTAAAAATATAAAATATAGTCATCCTCGTCGTATACAATATATTGTTATTTTTTTATAGAATCTAATGTGAGTAAAATGTTCAATAAAGTTCATTATACTAAAGTAGCGGATTCATGAATAAAATTAACAAATAAATGAACAAAGCAGCTTTTCAAGAAATAAAAGCAAAAATAATATTTATTTACGAGAAACTAAACTACAACTATGTATAAACCACGGTGGTTTATACATACAGTTTAGTTTATTATACTGTTTAGTTTCTAAGAGGTGATCCACCTCTTAGATATAATACATATTATGTTAGACACAGACAGAGATGACAACAATGGCGCACATTAGGCACAAATTTACAACACCATTTTTACGCAAGGTGATTGGAGCACTTTAGATTGTAAATTGCTAGGATCCCATTACATTGGTTTATATAAAACCATGAATTCTAATATGATTAATTAATTATTATTCTTGACCTTTGTGTAATTCCACTAAATTTATGAGTTCTCTTTGTTCAATTTTTTAAATTTAAAATGATTTGTTGTAATGTGTAAATTATCTATTATTATTAATTGATATTTTTTATTAAATTGTTACCATGGTACTATAAATTATATTGTTATTGATGTTACATTTTTGAAATATAAAATAAGTTTACACTTAAAAATTACTGTATAATTATGTATTTCACAACAAAATGGAATAACGGGATGCAGTAAAATCTTGCATTAAGTTCGATTTATAGTCCTAACATGAGATTGTATCTAATCCGTAATTTTTTGTTGAATTGTTCAATTTTTTTAATTCAAAATTTATGTTGATAATCGCGTTAACTATTGAACGCATTTAATTAAATATATTAACATATCCTTTGACCCCTACACATATATGTTGGACATTCACCTTCTTGATGGCATTTTTTCACTTTATCCAAATCACAGGGATGAATATATGCATAGAGCGATGTATTGAATATAACTTGCAGTTCTTGTGCAAAGTGTCTGAAATTAGAAATTTGTGATATATTTGACATATCCATAATATATTTATATAATAAAAATATTTAATATTATTGAATAATATTTTTTAATATTTTAAAATGAAAAATTTCAATATTGATTATATAGATGCCATATATGCGGCAATTTAATTTATAAAATCAGATGAACCTTATTGGTAAATGATTTTGTTCAAAATCGTATTTACCGATTATTAATTTTTTTAAATGTGTTAAATTCAAACCTAGAGACACTTTACGACTGTTTTTAATTTGTACCTTTAATTCTATAGAACTATATTAGTTTACATCAGGTGAATACTCTGATCGTGGGTATACTGCGTAAATTGAAAAGTTTTTAAAGAATTGTTTTCTTATTAAAATAATAAATACAGTTACTCTTTGGCGAAAATGTATGTTCTCTTTATTTAGATAAAAATTATTATAATTTATAACAATTTTCTTATTTTAATAGTTTTTAAAATCTGTCGTATCTTTATTATTTTAGTGAAAAGATTTGATTGATAAAACTTTTTCGAGACGTGCAAACGTTTGTATATGCTTTATCAAATACGACTATAATATACTCCGCTGATGAATCTAGATGATATTAAAATATCATTATAGATATTTTCAATGGCCTTTAATTTGTAGAATAACGAATTAAACTTTATAATATGTAATCAGTATTATCACCTTAAATTAAGTTTTAAATTATTTAAAAAAACTGTTGTCATGTTTTTTATAGTAGATTTTATAGGTTTATACAATACAAAAAATTAGTTATTTTTGTTATTTCTCGATTTAGATAATATATACATACATTGTATACATCAATATCTATACATATTCATAAAATCTAAATATATGCACCAATCAAAATATAATTTTGTGCAGTGAATTTTTGGAGGGATCATACAATATTTAAATATTTAAAATATGTTTATCGATATCCGTCCAAAATTAATGAACTGCAAAAAAAGAGAAAATTTGTAAATTGTTGATACCTAATTTCTAAACTTCTTTAAGCTAAACCTTAAATGTTCAGAATGATTTTTTTCTTTTAACGTTGGATTACAATTATTATTAGTTAAATATGTTATAAAAATGGTAATTTTATTTAAAAAATTATACAATCATTTGTTAATTAAATAAATTTATTACTCATCTGAAATTAAAAATTAGTATGTTTTGATAAAATTTTACTATTTAAAAAGAAATCTGAATCTTTGCACAGAGATATGACTAAAAAGATTGTTTATAATACTCCAAACCAATGAAGATTCTAAAAATGTTGTCGATATACTGAAGACTGGGAATAAAAGTAACTGATGAAAAATGAAATATACATAAAATTTAGAAAACAGAAGAAAAATATAGAAAATATAAATATCATCATTGAAACTTTTCAAAGACGTTTTGAAACATATTATTAAAATTATATTATTTAAAATGTTTAAATCGATCGACTCTATCTATATATGTAAAAAAATACTCTATTGTCATATTGCAGATTTTTAAACAGAAATATATATTTTTAATTTGAGTTAAATATATTCCATTCAATTAAATAATTCTATCTGAGCCAACTTTAATTCATTAATCTTCAATTTCATTCAATAAAAAAACGACTGAATCATAATTCTCCATTTAATTTTAATTTCTTACCTCTGTTCAACATAATTGATCGAAAAATTATGTTCCAACCGCAGCACTAGGGTGTTGCTAGGCAAGAGAAGTTCTGAGAGGCAAAGTGGAGGGAGAGCTGTTGCAACTCCAATGGTGCCGATCATTTTGGATTCAACATTTGTGGCAGAGTTAGACAGTCGAGGTTGGAGATACAGTTGAACTGTCTAACACAATTTAGAGTTAAATAACACTTTTGTAATTATCTTTTTTTGGTGTGAAAACTGAAAATATGTCGAAGGGGAGTTGATGCGCTCAAAACAACAGAGTCCCTGTTTCAGTATATAGTACTCCTTCTACATACGTCTACATAGTTATCTTAATGTCGGCTGCTATAATGGTTCTTACAATAATAATGTATTGAAATTGTATTGTGCAGAGCATTAATGAAATCAATGTGTTATACAAAAAACATGTTAACTGTTATAAATGTTATATATATTATAGATGTTACATATAACTATCGGCTTCGCATTTAGATTTTTGCTTTTATGTCTAAAAAAATCATTATACTTAGCTGAGTGAGAAAAAAAATTAAGCTACGGTGTTGATAATAATTAATGAATAATTATAATATTATTTTAGTCTTAAATACAAATTCAACAAAAAGGCAATCTATTGTGTATATCGGGACAGACGAATTTTGAAAAATTCATTATCAATTATATAATGCTTCATATGCGCTTAATGTTTATGTGTAAAAAGATTAAACAAATTATATGATAAATGCGTAGGATAAATTAATGCTTTTTAAAATTATACACTTTTTGACAAAGATTACATTTTGTCAATCAAGTTTTTATAATAGAAAATCTTTAAAATTTGTTATCGAATGGAAACGATATGTATGCATTTTCATTAAAATTATTCTGTAATTTATATATCTGTCACATGTGTTTTAAAATATTCTTATTAACTATGTATAAAATAATAATACAAAAAATAACTTTCTATTAAATCATACTTGTGATCCTACCTATATATAATATTGTCTATGATCAAGATTTTATAATATGTAATCAGTATTATCACCTTAAATTAAGTTTTAAATTATTTTTAAAAAATGTTGTAGTGTTTTTTATAGTAGATTTTATAGGTTTATACAACACAAAAAATTAGTCATTTTTGTTATTTCTTGATTTAGATAATATATAATAACTTACTACTTACTCTATATCCTGAACAAGGAATTGTGCTGCTTCTTTTAGCCAAATTAGATTTCATGCGAATACAAAGCGGCATATCGGCTGGGGTTCCTGTGATGTGTAATTTGTATTTTAAGCATTGTTTGATTAAACTGAGACCACATTATTAGCATTATTAGCATTATTAGCATATAATCTTTTAATATTCTATTCAAACAAGTGTTTCCACATACAATATATGCTTACAAGACTTTTTTTATGAGATACTATTGTCATTAAACTTTTACGATTAATAGCCTACTCATGCTCAACATCAGACCTTATTTGTATTTTTTATACAATTGAACATAAATCGATTAAAAAAGTATTGTACATGTGTTATTAGAATGCATAAATATTGAAGAATGTATTCCATTTAATGTATAGACTATTAACTCTCTAACATTAAACTCAACAAACCGTTAGTCATAGTTAATATTTTATACAGAATAAATTATTCGAACGCACAGATAACACACATAACAATTTTGATAAATTTTATTTACCTCTATTTGTAAGATATTAAATATAAATAAATTCTCTTTGATATTTTTGGTAGTTTACAGTATATGTAGTATATATAATCAGGAGTGCTTTTTTGTATAATCCGTTTTGTAACTTTTAAATATTAAATTTATTTTATCAATTGCAAGGAATGTTGGATTTTTTTATAGTCTGGTTTTTCTTTTTACAACTGTACTTTTAATATAATTTAGTATTTTATAGTTTCACTAGAACAGAAAAGTCTAACCTATTTTGTAGTTGTCTTATTATTTGATCACTGTTGGATATTTTATGAAGACACATTTTTTATCATGTAATCATTTATATTATTTATAGATTTTAGGAAAAATTCTAGAGTAGTATAAAATCTAGAATGTCATAACATTTTGACATATAAATACCTATTTGTAATTTAATATTGGGCTATAGGCATATGTTTCACTAATTATTTTAAACAAACAGTCTAATCATATACCTTCTTAAATAATCTCTACGATAGTTTGTAAATGGAAATATATTTTAAAATTTTATTATTTCCTTTTGAATTTATTTTTTATTGTTAAGTTTCTGCGATTTGAAGAACAATTATATATTTTTTATATCCTTTAAAAAGATAAATATTAATTATATTTAATAAGTAGTACCCTTAATAAGGAATTTTTTCAAAAAACGGAGTCATATTTTTAAACGGCGTAATTACATGTGTGTATCAAATTTACTTAAAAATATATATAAAATTAGGTCAAACATGCTATTACTTTTATCTAAGGCTTCTATATATTTTTCATATAATAAGGATCTAATTTAAATTATGCATTTTTGAAGGATTATAACTAACCCAGTAAGTATAGGTTACAAAATGTCTCATAATGTTTCAAATCCTTTTTGATGTGATTTAGATTAGATTATTGATTAAATAATTTGCTTAAATTGTCCTAATCATGCAACTTATTTAGGCATAAAAAAAAGTTATTGAAATATTATTTTATATAAATATTCAATAAAAATATTTTTTTTATCATTATATATATATATTGTATATTTTAAGGTATAAACGACGATACTACATTAAATACATTATGTAGTGCCTTTGAGTACAAAACAACGAGTTTAGTAACTCATGATCAAGAGGTTTAAACGAAAAAACCATATAGTCAACTAATTATAAAATAAAGTAACCAATAAAGTAGAGAAAAGTTAATCAAAGTTATGTTTGAAGTAACTGGATAATAAAATGAGCTCAATTAGATTAATTAAAGTTAAGTTTTGTAGTATTCGTGTAACCCACCAACCGAAATGTTGTTCGTAGAGTAGAAATAATGCGAACGCGAATTTTATGTAAGACTCTCATTTAGGTCGTTCGTGTTCGGATAGCGGATACCAGAGTTGCTGGTTCGTCTTAATTACCCTTTTTTCCTGGACAAGGTTATCCGGTATCATTGACAACGTGTACTGAGGTTTGACACCCCAGAGTTTGTGGGAATGAGGAGTGACACCAGAAATGCAGTTTTACCAGCATATAGCTAAATGTGCTTTCTGGTCGTTTAAGAGATATAGGACATTGATCTACAAGTCCACAGTTAAAATTCAAACAGAATAGTCAAGAACTGTGACGAGAGTCTACAGTGTTCGTCTACTCAAATGCATCTCGAATGCCTCCGGATCTGCCATATGTGTCGTATACATCTCGATCGTTGTGTGACATTGGAGACGTGCTTATCCTATTTTAAGTTGTTGGAAACTGCCTAGAAGATAATGCCGTATTCGTTGTTAGAACGAATGCCTGACGAAGAGGACAGTTACAAAAGTAGAATAATTAGATTCTATATCTCAAAAACCTGGGAGAGGTCCAATGTCACATGTGATACAAAGTTCCTACTGTAAATTTATTTTACCACATTATTATTTAGCAAAAGAAGACAAGTAGCTTTGGTGTGATGTGATCGTGAACCCTGATGATTTCGTGGAAATACGTTATATCTATATTGATGTTATTATATTTGAAGGGATACCCAATTGTTATTGTGGTAACAAAAAGAATATGATCACAAAGGTTGTCCCATTTTCAGAAACTTCCCCATAATTAATCTTAATATTTTAAATATAACATTAAACAATATTAATTAGTTAAATTCATTCCGAAGAGAAATACAATATATATGTTCAATAATGAAATAAATGTCGTTATTACTTTTCTTTAAATTTAGCAGCCATATTGTTATCTATTAAATTTAAAGTTACCTCTTTTTGAAGAAGAAAGTGAAAAAATAAAATTAAGCAACGGTTTCCTATCCAAAGGATGAATGTACGAAAATATATCAGTCCCTGTCATGTCAACCTGAAAAAAACATTTTGAGACATTAATTATTTCATATATTAGTTTTATTCAAACCGATAGTATAATATTTTAAATGGTTATAATACTATATGGGTTAAGTATAAAGGTTACAAATAATTAGAATAAAGATTTTGAAACATTCCGAACAAAAAGATACATAAATATATATAGTTAATAAAATTATTTTCCTTTAATGCGTAATATAAAATGAAAATAGATAATGACTTTAGAATATATAGTACATTTTCTCTCTACTTACTTGTGAAAGTCCAAGAAAAATAGAAACAGTTTCCGAAACATACAGAATTACATTGTTCCTTGAAAGAGCTAATAGAAATCCGTCTACGGACTAAAATAAAAATGTTAACAAATTAATAGTTTTTGTCATTTAAATGTAAACAGCAAAAACTGATAATTATAATTTTATAAATAAAAAATGGTTGTTTATTATTAATTTTTATGACATACCATTAAAAATATTATATAAATATACTATTCATAATTTACAAGGAAATTTAGAATTTGATTTAGAATTAAAAATTAATAATTAAAAATTTAGAATAAAAACAAACAAAAATAAAACAAACACTTTATATTTTTCAAAATTTAAATTCAAAATCAAATTTATCAATTTATTTATTAAGTTATGAAAAGAATAGAAATGTTAAATTAATATATGGTTTTTTAGTTAAAATTGATGAAATGAATAACAATACTTATTATATTATATATTTATTATACCTAAAAGCTTAATAAAGTTTTCAATATTTTAATTAATTCAAATGTTATTAAATTTAATGATAAACAAGCTAACATTTTATTATGTTAACTTTTATAGAATTGTGAAATTTAATTTTTAATTAATCATGAAGTTGAACAAAAATAACTATAAATAGTTTTCGTCTTTCGTCAAAACACAATTATAACATTTTCCTAAATATGTTATGTATTAAAGAATTTATAAACTATTTAAATAATGCAGACTTAGTCATTACTACACAACTAAAATACATCATACTCTTTACCTGAAGAATTTGACTGCCAATATCTTTATCAGAGGGAGAATTCTGAACTCGTTGATAAACTAAAATAAAAAATAATTAACAACTTCAGATAATAAATGATTTCTTTAATTATATGTTTATGCCAAGTATAATTAAATATACTAATAATAATGAATAAAAAATTATTAATATGCCAACAAGCGTAATATATATATATAAATATATCAACAATCCCTTTTTTTGAGCTAGTGCACCACTAATTGATTTGATTGATTTATCTTAAGGATGTACAATATATAAATGCTTTTTATTGTAATTGGAAGTTATTTTAATTTTTATAACGTTAGAGGTTTCATATATTACATAAAAGAAATGTATAAAGTATATACTTATCTAGTCAAAAGCTAACAGCTTTTTTAGTGTCAACAATTTACTCCGTCTAACCACCCTTTCTGATTTTTTCAAAATGGGATAACACTGCAGAAACAGAAAAAAAATTCTATTGCAGAACAATAAAATTTTACGTCAGGTATATCCCAAGATGACAAAAATTTTCACTACCATAAAATGACTTGACAAATCTGTTGAGACAAAACTTTGGCAAAAGATAAGTTTTATAAGATACTATTATACACTCATAAGTGTGTATTATTGGAACATATTATATTTCATTAATATGTAATCTTATTTGAGACTGCTATACATGTTTTCATTTATTATAATTTTTTTACATTAGTCATAAACTCTTTATAATTTATTAAAAAATAATATAAATAATTAATATTAATATTACCATTAAAGTCATTAAAAATAATTATTAAATTTTAATTTTCAAAAAGACATTAGAAAATATATATAATATTTCAAAATGCAAAATAAAAATATTCTACTGAGGAAATAAAATAAAATACAATCAATAAAGTGTCAAGTTGGGCAGTGGACAACTTTTAACAATAATACACTGAATCCAGATATTACACGCATACAATTAGTAAAATTACACAAAAACAGATTATTTTTGTTTTTTTAAGGTAGTGTGATTACTAAATATTGTTCGTATATTAACAATGTGAGTCAAGGGTGGCTGTCTAATTAATAAGTTTTGTGTTTTTCCTCACTAATACGCTTATGTTTCACTCGTACAATATATATTACAATAGCTTTTACTTTTAATAATTCCTATTTTTGTTTTACTTAATTAAAATATAACCTTTTTTAATCGAAACAGCATTAACAAGCATGAGACAATTGAACACGGTCAGACTTGCCATAGTTAGTCTTGGTCAGTGCACGTCGGTCCAACCAACTCGGCTGTCCACCGGTACAGAAATCTCGCAGTTTGAGATAACTAACTGCCAGGCGAACCACAGAAGCCTTGTCGAGTTGACCGGATATCTCCACATGGAGCGGGAGCAACTTGGCGAGCTCGAAGAATTCGAAATTTTCTCGGCCTCTCCTGAAGCGGGCAGCATCGCGGGAACGTTCACGACGGATGTCAAATCCGCTGAAGTTTCGATAAAATTAAATTGAAATTTTAAAAGACTAAAACAACTGAAAATATAGTTTCAATAGTTACAGCTCACACAAGAGAGAGAGAAAGAGACATTAAATTATATATTATGAGTAGGTTGTGTAGGGAAACTAATTTGTGGTAATAAAAAAATAAGTTCAGCGGTTTTGAAATTATTGTTTCCTTTCGAGATCTGTTATAATTTGAGTTGTGACAAGTTAAATAACTGACAATTTTTCTGAACTTAATATTTATTATCACCGCTCATTTCTCAGTGCACATGTTATTTAGGAGAATTGTGGTACAAGTCACGTAATTTAATAAGTAATATGTAATTTAGACTATAAACTAAAAAATATTGGATATAGGATATTTTCTGATATATACATTACGTAAATAATATATTCACATAGTTTGAAAAAAGTTGTGAATTAGATTAAATACTTAAATAAAGTGTAAAAATATTATATTTTATTCAAAATCAAAACTAATCGGAATCAAACTGCATTTTAATGATTTAAAATGATTTAAAATTTTTCAATACTATGTGTGTGAAATATTATAAATAAAACAAGTTAACATTTATAAAAGAGATCAACTGGCCAATCAATATTTCAAAATCAAAACATCAATGAAGTAAATAATTAGAAATGTATACTCATGTATAACAGCATGAGCAGTATATGGTTATGCAAAGCTAGGAGTATAAGTAACCATTGAATTTCTAACTCGGAGTGTTCAACATTTAAAAAAAAATTATTTTAATAACTACGTTATGAAATATGAAAGATCAAGAAATGAAACCAAAAACTTTATAATTAGAAAATCCACTTAATAAAAACGCAAAACTAGAAACAAAACAAAAAGCTGTTTATCGAGTCAACCTTAGTAAACCTGCTGCTACCGGATCAGATACAGGAACATGCCGGGAGGAATGGGGGAAGTGTCACAGAAAGAGATTTGCATTTTCACAAAATACCGTCCAAGAAGGCTCTCCCCAGGAGACCCAAAGATTAATTACTATTTCTATCGACCTCATTAGCAAGTGTCAGCAGACCCGGTGTCATCACCTCGCTCGGCAGAGTTCCATTCTCTCATGGCGCACATCTTGTCTCAGTGTTTCTTTTCTAGCGTCCCCATTTCAGCG
>JAUZND010091956.1:0-14895 GCA_034780555.1 Coelogynopora nodosa | reverse complement strand
CCCCCCCCCCCCCCCCCCTCCACGTACGAAGGGTTAATAAACTGACCAATCATCTTAGAATAAAGA
The DNA here is from genome assembly GCA_034780555.1 of Coelogynopora nodosa. NCBI lineage: Eukaryota > Metazoa > Platyhelminthes > Proseriata > Coelogynoporidae > Coelogynopora > Coelogynopora nodosa. Next base: position 14,829 of record JAUZND010091956.1, on the reverse strand, counting down.
GCACATGAGTAAAAAATATCATTTTATTTTCAATAATAAAATATATCTTGAAACGATAGACTTTTAACTATCTAAGCAATAATGAGTTTTTTACTCATTGTCTGTCAATTTCTTTCCAGAATGACAAATATTTCATAACTCCACCCTATATCGTGATCAATTCCACACTTTCCCGTTAATTCACATTGCTAGGTTCAAGAAACTGATGTTCACAGAAAGTTGTTTATATCTCGTGATTTTTGTCTTACAGCATTAGTTTCTTTCTAAGTAAGTTATCGCTTCATTTAAAAGACTCAACAGTTTTAATAAGTAAACTTTTTAACACAAAAACCATAACACAATTCACAAACATAACAACAACTTTTAAGTTGATCGACTCTATGGAAAGAAGTGAACGCTGGTAATGACTGATTGAATAAAAATAGGTACTTAAATAATTTCAATTATATTACAAACCTTAACCCCAATATTAATTATATATGCAGATCTGGGGAAAATTTGATAGATATGTACATTCTGTGATTAATACTATTTATACTAAAAAGGTAAAATAATCATATAATATAACGCTAAATTACAAAATGTTCTTTCTAATTATTTGAAAAAAGCTATTTTACGTCTATGACAGATCTGTTTTTGATAAGAAAATTAATTTCATAGGAGCTAAATCATTTAATTATTTTTAACACCTTGCTTGTCTTCAACTCTAGACACAAGAAAGCTGGATAATCTGAAGGATAATATAACAGCTTCTTTACATTTACTATATAAGAATTCGTTGTCAAGTCAGAGCATATTTCCTTGAAATACAAACATTTAATAATAATTTTTACATTACCGAAAATATATAATATAAGTACACAACCCATATCGAAAGAAGTATGTTTATAAACCAAGGACTACACTAATAGTACTTTTACAAAAAAGTTAACGAAAATAGGAAAGAAATTTTTAAAAAATGTGGACTGTTAATCACATTCACAAACGAAATGAAATATTTACACTTTTAATTGGATGTAAATATTTCAAATACCAAATTAATTGAAACTGTAAGACATTTCGTCAAAAAAATAAGTACTTAATAAAAACAAAAAAATCATAATTTTAGTCCGAAGGAATAATTTTTAACTATTAATTTATATTAATTATATATATATTAATTTAATGAAGACCATTAATTTTCCCATCGCTTAAAATTGTGCGACCAATCGGAATGAATAAACCGCGCTAGTGATTTACAAAATATGTAATAACACATATATCAATTTTGTAAAAAGTTACTATTCAAATTGTCAAACTGTCATAGTTACTATTCAAAAAAAAATTAATTGTTGTTGATTATTTTTTAATGGTTATATTTTCTAATGTGAAATATTTTTCTTTGAATCTTTAAATCATGTATATTGTAACTTAAATTTGTTGTATATTGTAATATAATAACAATTTGTGTATATTAATTGTACCATAAAAATGAGTAATTTCTAAAACTTACATTAATACAGAACATTACCAAATTATTATATTTAAACATTTTTCTCATATTTAACTAGTTTCATTGTATCAGTTGAATCGTTTTATTTTGTAGTTAGATCATTTTATCGTAACACAACAAGAGCATGTATACCATTTTAATTACAGGGATAAATAGATGCATTTTGTTATTAAATTTATTTATAAGGGTAAATCTGAGTAATTATTATTATTTAATTAATTGAATTATACAGAGGAACATTTAGTTTGGCTTAAATTTAAAACATATTTTACGTTATTTAAAGTGGACGGTTAGATAATTTTAACTATAATATGGTGGTTAAAAAATAAATGGATTATTGTTAATTGATTTACAAGGATAAAACTGAGGGAATGCTTGGGAGAAACAAAGGAACGAGTGTTACTTTTATTGGTGACATCTCTTTCATCTAATCTCGTTTCACCTATTTCAATATATTTAATAAAATAATTGAAATACAAATGTTAATTAAGTATTTTATAAAGTAGTGTATAAAATATGTAAATATGTTAAATAAGTAAGTTAATTAAAAGTCAAAGGTCATGCATGCCACAATTACGGTACTTGCATATAGATAGGGATTAATGTGCCTATCCTGTAAACGTTGTTTCACCTGATCTCATTTTGTTTAATGCCATTCACAGAAAAGGGTTAAATTTCGTTTCACTTAAAATTGTTGTAATAAAAATTAGGTAATGCCGATATTAGTATTTATTTAGTATATAAACGATACAAATTTGTTAAATATTAGATAATTTTATTATAGTCATAGATAATTGTAATGTAGTCATAGGTAATTTTAATATAATCATAAGTAATTTTAATATAATCATAGGTAATTTTAATATAGTCATAAGTAATTTTAATATAATCATAGGTAATTTTAATATAGTCATAGGAAATTTTAATATAGTCATAAATCATTTTAATATAGTCATAGGTAATCTTAATATAGTCATAAGTAATTTTAATATAGTCATAGGTAATCTTAATATAGTCATATGTACTTTTAATATAGTGATGTGTCATTTTAATTTAGTCATAGGTAATTTTAATATAGTAATAGGTAATTTTAATATAATCAGTGAGTAAAAAAATCTGAAAAATATCAGAAACGGTGACAAGTGATATTTATTTAATGAATTATAATCATTGAAGATTAGATGAAATGATACGCACCATTAGGCAAATCGATACGAAAATCGGTTACGTAATTCATTATAGCATTTCTCTACAAAATTCGGATTAGGCGAAACAAGAATAGGTGAAACGATATGTAGATTTTTTATTATATATTGATTGGGGAAGCTTAATTTCTTGATAAAATAGAGGGATCATTGTTTTTTAGAATATAAAATGAAATTGAAGTATTTAACTACAATTCAAAATTGAGAGATAATTGTTAATATGTGTGAAACAACGAGATTAGTGTTTTATTTATAATGAAAAAGGAGGATTTATATTTCTAAGACAATATTATATAACCAAACAAAAATATAAATGAACAGTCCTTAAAATATAGCATAACAAGTTAACCTTCTACGACTCGATTAACCGCAGCCATAAAACTATGACAACCGTCATCACAGACGACGTACCCGATGGAGTCTTCTTGTACGCGGCCAGTCGTCGGCTCGCCATGGCCTCCAAATTTACCCGCGCCGCCGGATACTCCTTCAGCACGTCCCACAGGTCCGTCTTGGAGAGGCAAAAGAGGTCCGAATAGCCGACCGACTTCACTGAGGCGGTTCTCCTGTTTCCCGCGGTGCCCATGTTGAGGATGCTGATCTCACCGAAGTAGCCGCCCGGTCTGAGGGTGGCCAGCACCTGGACCCCGTCCTCGGCAACCACGTGAAGGCGGCCCCGGTTGACCACGTACATCTCCTTCCCTACCTCACCTGTTTTGTGTTGACGAAAAACACTGATGAAACACACCTCTTTCCTTGAAGGTTTTAAAACCTGAATAATAACGAAAACTTACTTATTTCTAAAAGGTTTTAGTAAGGTATTCCTTACTGACTTTTTTGATTGTGCAATCTCCTTCTAAAAACGTTATTAATTTTTCTTAGTGATATCATTACTTTTATAGGTTTTTATATAACATATGGACGTTCGTCCAGATTAACTTAGGCCAAAACGAATTTTTCATTTCAAATTAAATAAATTTACGAGTCATTAATAAAAAATTGATAACATATAAACATTTTAATTGTAATTTTAATTTAGGGATATCGTGTGTCTTGTGTTATATGCCCATACACTGTCTGAATTTATGTTAATTTTTTAGTTAGATTATACAGTTAGTAAGTTACATGGTCGTTGAGGGGTCAAAGTCCCTCACCATTGTTTAGTCATCTTTTGTTTCCTTTTTTATTATAAATATCAGTTGTTACCCGTGTTTTCTATATGATCCGGCGATGTTTGTGGTGATGTTGAGGATTGGAACGTAGAATTTTATTTAAAAAATAAAATTCCGCAAACATTTCATTTCGAAGAATTCCTATTTGATAGAAATCACAAATGTTTTATTGTATTATTTTTATTTAATTAATTATAAAGAACGCAAGATTAAAAAACATTCTCAATTTATAATTGATACATATATATTTACACTGCAAAGTGTGTGAACCCAAATACACTTTGGATCAATAGAATTACACTATAAAAGTTTTAAATGAAATTTGTAGGTCCAAACGTGTAATAAGAAAATAGACATATACACACAAAATGTATAACAGATGTATTCTTTGAAAGTCTTTCATAGTATTGTTTCTGTGGGTATACTATAAAATCAAAAGAAATTAAAATAATAAAATTTTAAATATTTATATAATTATGTATTAATTTATTATCCGAAGATAGTTGTTGTCTGGAGAGATAATAATAAATATACAGAACACTTCTTCTACAAAAGAAAATAATTGTTGTCTAGAGATCATTAAAAATTTGCAGAACACTTATTCATGAAAAAATCTTTTTGTAGCTAGAACAATATAAAGTTGCATATTATTTCTGAATAAATAAAGATACTTTTCTCAAGACAATATTATATAAATCAAAAGAATTCGAAGAATATCAAGAAGATAATTGTTGATTGAAGAGAGCACACTACACTTTCAGAATGTCTCTTTAATAAGTAGACTGAAGTATTTTACCCGTAATTTGTTAGTTCTTCAAGTGAAAGAGTTCTTCAAGTGAACGATTTGATTTATTGTGCATCGTTAATTAATTATTGCCTTTGCATTAAAATAATACATAAATAATATTAATATTACATTTTTATTATACTTTAGTAGTATTTATACTTCTATGAATTGTACACCGATATATTATATACTGGAATTGAAACTAAAGATTTACACTTTAAGATTGCAAAAGTGTAGATCTTGGTAATAATATTATATGAACACATTCTATTTAATTGTTTAACACCACCATAAAACAAATAAAAAAGAAGTACCAACGACTGTCAAATTAGAAACAACATTTCATAATTTTATCAGGATATAATGATAACGATAATATATTATAATAATACTCCAGAAAGGTCAAACAAAAGGGGAAAATTATCATCCGACCACAAATAGTATTTATAAAAAATTAACAATCCAAACATAGCTTGTACTCTATGTAAAACAGGCCTGGAGTTATATGATGGCAAGTCAAAAGTGTGTATCCAATCCAAAAAAGCAGAAAAATAATTGTGGACAGGCCTGATCATATAGAAAACACGTGTAATAACAACTGATATTCATAATAAAAAAGTAATGAAAAGATGACTAAACAATGCTGAGGGACTTTGGACTCTCAGCAGCCGTTTATTCAAATATATAAATTAATTGATATATTTATATAATTTTAAATATATATTTTATTGATATATTTATATAATTTTAAATATATATTTTATTGATATATTTATATAATTCTAAATATATATTTTATTGATATATTTATATAATTTTAAATATATATTTTATTCATATGTAATATACACTTCTGGACATTCTAAAAGTATAATTTAACACTTCTCATAATAAATGGATACGTGAATTTAAACGTATTAACCAACACCGTGAATGTACACATTCAATAAAAATATAATCTTCAAAGATATTAAGTATTTCTAAATTAACAGTGTATAGAAAGAAACGACACATATACAATTATATATATCGAAACGGAATAAAACATAATTACTATTATGTATGTATCAGAAAAAAATTGGCGTACATTGCAATTAACTTGAAGGAAACAAACAATATTTTATTTAAGTGAAAAGGGACAAAGAAAAGTTAAAAAAAGCAAAAGCAATCCATAAAAATGTTTTATGTGTAAAGCATATTATTTAACGTATGTCAAAAGAAAGCCAATAACAAATATGGTTAACTACAACATTTTAACATAATTTTGCATGTATAAATATATATATTGCAAAATATAAATGCAGAAATATATTTTAATTATTGCACTAACGATTAACTCTTTTTATATTTGCGTATACATGTTTATATATATATATTATTTCTCAAAAACCATGCAATATAATTTAAAAGGAATATGAGTGAATGAATGAGAAAATGAGTGAATGAAAAATGTAAATAGTAGTTGACAATTGTGAATTATTTTGTATGTTTAATTATATATTAATATACCGCAGTACTCTACGTTTCATTAGATGTGAACAGGTTTAGACAACAATTTCATCCTACATTTTTTCTATTATAAAAACATTAAGTGAGATGAAATATTTTTGTATCAATTTTAACTATTAGCTACAGTTGGTGAATAAGTATTTAACATAATGAAGTATTGTACAATAATAACATATTATGTTATATATATATATATTAGATATCAATAAAATATGCACAGCTGAGAATTTTACAACATTTTTGAGAGTTAGATATTCTAATTTTGACTGTTGTTAAACATATCTGATAAAATTTGTTGATTGTATATATTCTTCATTCAATAATATTAATTACGTGTATAATACGCTTTTGTAATTTTCGTAATTTTTTATGATACTATATTTGTCTTCAAATATCTTAGTTAAACAAATTAAAATACGTTATAAAAGACTAAAGAATTTTTTGTTTGCGTCTTTAAATGAAAATTCATTTCCATCTTCTCTAAACTTCAGAATTGTATGAAATAACAGTAATTTTAAATTAATTCTTCTCTATCATTTCAACCATGTAAAGTGTCATCCTCTTTTCCTCTTGAAGAGATAAAGTTGAGGCACTTCAAGTTTGCGTTGTTCAGCCGATTTTTCCAAATTTTAAATTAAAATGACTAATTAAAAAAACAGAACACTAACTTGTAAGTAATGATGACAGCATAAAACTGAAACAATAAAAAATTAAGATTATTTTTACATCAACAATATATCAAAAATTAATAGTAAATTGTCCGCCTGAAATAAGTAATATTATACAGTTTTTAAACATTTGTTTTGTTTTACTATTGAGGCAGAAAATAAACACTGAATTGTTGTGGTTTTGCATATTTAAATTTCATATTCCTTACTTATAAATAGACAATTGTGATGTAATATAAATTGATAATATAATATGCTATATTTTAAATATTTATTTAAGATTATATGTAAAAGCATACTTTTCTTAGCAAAATATATTTTTAATAAAAGTACATCGTACTATATTATATGTTTGCTCTAATAATTATAAATAGTATTGGAATAATTGTCATTCTAATCCATTCATATAAATGAAACATGAATAAAAATTATATAATTTCAATATATAATTTGAAATTGGTTAGAAAATCGATTAAGAAAAGTGTTAAAGACAGGTCGAGTTTAAAAATGTGATACAATATCTAAAAAAATCCCAAAATAGAGCATTTAATAAATCCTGCATATTAATTTAAAATGTAGTATTTTCTACTGACATATACTTTCGTTTAGCTATTATAAATCTATTAATATATTGATAAAGAGAATAGATTCAATCAATAAATAAATTAAATATTTTCGGAATTTCATCAATTGTTAATAAACAATTAAATTTAGCAAATAATTGTGGTAAAAGTCTCAGCTGTGGTATTATGTATATGTACTCAGTTGCTCCCCTTTAGACATCTAGCAGATTGACGATCCACTTTTGTTATCTTTTAATTTTTATAATATTTCAAAACCAATTATTATTTTGAATTTCACTAATACATATTATTGATTTTAATTTTCATTTATTATATCATTCCTAATATTTTACGTAATTAGTTCAAATGTTCACCTATTTCAAAAAAGAATATTTAAAATTAATTATACTCCTTAATTTAAAATTAATTATATTTTATTATAATTATGTTCATTTATTAAAATTATTAATTAATTAGGTGATCAAATATTATTTGTATAAATTTCCGTCAAATGTAATTCATTTTAGATTGAAAAAAAAAGATTAGCATTATTGTTTATCTATAATATGTATACACATTATATTTTAACTGTTATACTGTATGTCCTTTCATATTACATTGCAAAGTTTTATAGCGTATTATTTTTATAAATATACAAATGTACAGTACAAAACAATTAACCTAATATAAATCAATACTTATTTCAGATGTCTGAGTAACCTGCGTATGCTTGCTATTTATTGTATATATATCAATAAACTTTACATAGCTTAAAAAATTATAAATATTTATAGAAAATTATATGATTACATTAAATTAACGTGCATGCATAACACTTACATATTGCTTTTGCATATCACTCACATAAATTATATTCGATCAATCAAAACATATATATATCATAAATGTAATTAAAATATCAATGGTATTTACAACTGCTAAAAACATGTATACGTGACTTAAAAAAGGATATACTTATGCAGCATAATCAGTCACAAAGGAAAAAATTTTCATTCATTTGATGTCAGGATTTTTTATTGGTGTAAAAACAGACAATCAAATAATTGTTTTCTAGTTGTTCTAATTTGTTCTAAGTTGTTCTAGTTGATCTAAAACTTCAGTTGTGCATTTAATTATACTCGTATCTGTTTATTATTTATTGTTAAATTCAAGATAAGAATTTCGATGTTTTTTATTATTTTATTTCTAAACAATTCGTTTCTTCAATTTCAGGTTCAATAAAATGTATGCAAGCATTTTTTAACAGATTTTATATGGATATCTTAAAATTAATTGTATTTTACTCTAAAATCACACCAAACATATTTTAACTATTATACAGGACATCCTATTTTGAAAATGTGCACAAAAATGTAAATAACGTCAGACGTGGATAAATGTATTGGATACATTGTATTGTGCACATACATTAATAAGAATCAGCGGGGAAACATTTTGATGAGTTTCAGTTCTAAACATACTCGTCGATTTCGACTTTAATAATATTCATCTCAGGTGAGGAGCAGGAAAGGGAAAGTAAAGCGCTAGCTTAATTAATGTCAGATCAACATGGGTCTGATAGCGGGGCCCAGTTATATTCATTTATGTCTGGAAAGCAAAGTGCCATACAGTTCATTTATTTTATTTTAACACCTATAGAGTTTAGTGCTTAATGCAATGGCTTAACTCCCTCAGTCAGACCATGTCTTAACAACGACAACAAATAATGTTTTGTTAAAGTCTTATATTTTAATCTTGAAATAATTATTTTAATAATTTATTTTTTTGAAAGATTAGATTTCACTGAATTATTAATGTATTAACATATTTCGTATAGTACGAATTAATACTAGAATTTTATAAATCTGTCAAGAAATAACATTTTATACACTTTTTAAGGTATCATTATATTATTTTCGTGATTTAAATTGCGTGCAAAATACATATTATAGTTCGTATATATATATATATTATATTCATTACTGTAATATTTATTAGAATAAATAATTTTCTCATATTGTCGGTATATCTCAAAAGACAATATAACTTTATTAAATATAATCCAAATAATTTATATTTATTGAAGTTTTAAATTTATAAAAGAGCGATATGTGGCCTTGCTCTGTAACTGCCAAATAGCATATGTGTACGCGGAAATATTTGGTGTTTGTTATTTAGTTTTAAATTTTATTAAATTTATGGCATCAATTGGAAACATTAAAAATATTTACTATTAAAAAAGATTATATTATTCAAAATAAAATATAAATATATTTAAGAAGGTGGATTTATTTAAAAACTATTACAATAGCATATTATAAGTGTTTTTTATAAATATATTATTTAATGAACACTTTCCGTTAGACGTATTTTTATTTTTTAAAATAATATATCAACCACAATTATGCAAAGACATCCGTAATCTTTGTATGTCAATATATGCACATTCGACTCGATGATTATAAATTTACGAAAAATTAATTCAGTGTTATCCTTACATATCCCTAAATAGGCTCTACAGACTAATGCGTCTACTTTGCCTCTATACCGGCATAGACATCATCTAAACATTGTAGCAAATAAAGTCAAGTGTGAGGTACAAATTTGATTACATCATTTAACGAATTTTTGGTGTAATGATTGATTTTCCACGGCACTCATTACACCGTATATCCCACCACAACGATAACTTCGAATTGAGAGATATCACGGTTTCTGGACTAGTAGTAAATCAAACAGCCACATAAAGCGGAAGAAACCATCGTGTGTATTCATAAAAATTCTGGAGCACCTGAATATGTGTGAAATATATGTGTCAAAATTGTTCAGTTTAATCTGAAATATTGTTTTCTTAGTTTCTATTATTTATTTGAATTGTATTTACAAATTTGTATCTCACACTTGACTTTATTTGCTTATACAATGTTTAGATGATATCCTAGCCGGTATATAGAGGCAAAGTAGACGAATTAGACTGTACGTACAAATTTTCCAATTTTATATATTTTTGTCTTTTTTTTTATTAAAATAGGCGACATTAATTTTAAATTGTCAGGAAAGCTTTTGACACTAACTTAAAAACATACCAAATAATTATATTTAGTTAAACATGAGTTAGTTATAATTAATTCAATATTTATTTAAAGTGTACATATTCGAATTACTTGTATATATGTATGTATGTATGTATGTATATATATATCTGAATAATCAATTAAGTAATTTCGAAATAATAAATATTATGATTCATATGTCCATATAAAATATATATAAAATATTTTTTTAAATTCCTATAAAGGAAGACTCGTGAACACCTTTTATACAATAGAAATTGTCCTGAATTGTATTCATTAATGACAGACTTGTAATATATTGAAATATTTTAAAACGTTGAACTATGTTAAAACTATTTTCCTGATTTCTCTTCTATTTGAAGGCCATAAATATGACAAGTTTTCTCATAAGTAATGACACTTGTCTGCTGAACAAGTGTGGTTTACTTCCTCTTGAGAATACAGCGGGTTATCTGACATATCTTTCAATGCTATACATGAATTTCTTGACTATATGACTTAACTTGAAACTAATCATAGAAAGGTTTTCTGTGACGCACTTAAATTAGGCATTGGCATAATTTGTATTGGTTAATTACCACACAGATCCTATTATAACGGAAAACCTATGCAATGTGTATAAAGTTGTTTAAAATTTAAGTCATATTCAGTTTCTAATTTTGATTTTCAGCGGGCTGACTAAAATATGGCATGTTCAAAACAAGCTTTATGATAAATATGGAATAATTAACTATGCATATGAAAACCATAATAAAAAAGTAAAACACACGAACCACCAACAACCCAGGTGGTTAACTGATAAATAAAACACATCACACACGTGATTGGAATGAGTGAATCAAAGGAAACCAGAAGAAAAATTGACAAATAGGCAAACACAAAATAGACCATAAAATAAGAAATTAAAAAAACAGTTTTACTATTTAAATTATGCTCAATATTCACACATATTTAAAGTGAATCCAAAACCATTGTATAACACATATGTTGCCAATGTGTCATAAAATTATGACAAATCTAAAACAGATTAAGATTAATAGCGTTTTAAAAATAGTTTTTTTTATCAATTGATGAAAGCTGTGAAAATCTGTCATTCATTTCAAAATAATTTACTTAAAAATTGTCCATTAACCAACTCCAGACTATGTTTGAGGAGCAATATATACATAATATGAAAATAAACCCACACAAATTGCATTATTTCTTTCTCGTACAATACAAACCTTTTTAATTTCCTCATTTAATTCAACAATAGAAACAAAAACACATTTTGTAATAACCAATTAAATTAGATAAAATTACAAAAAATATCCTATTTTGTTTTAACTTTGTATTCATTATAGTTAACGGAAATAAAAATCTTAATTTTAAGTCATTTATATTTTTCAAAATTTAATAAGTAGTCCAGACGATCACGGATTCTGAAGATGTAAAAAAACAGTTTTTTTAATCTTAACAGTTGTATAATATTGAATATATTAAAGATTGTCATTGAGATGTGTTTCGATCCCATTATTAAAATTACTGTTATGTAAAACCCATTTTAAATAGTTTTTATTTTTTAATTTTCACGGAATGCACATAATAAGCTATACAGTAATTTATAAATTCTGAATTGAAATAAAACTTTTACAGACACTTGATGGTACAAGTACCTCTAACTACTTATTCCTATAAATATATTTAATATATACTATTTATGTTACTTATAATAAATAATAAGATTATTGTGCCTATAGTATGTGGACAACATGAAATTATGAAAAAGAAGCATTTAGTGTTTAATTTATAGGTAATATTTTCGGTTGGTTTCTGTTGAAACGTGATGATGGGACGATGTGTTAAGATGAACGTGTCAACAAAAGTCTCAAATAACCGGCATCTTTTTTTTAAACAGACCCATCCAGAGAAGTCTTCCAGTCTACCCTTTCGATAGATATAATAATTCCTGATGGGTTAGAACAAAACTGATTACCTCACTTACACATTTCATAGACACTAAATTCTAACATTGTGCATTGCGAATTGTCAAGTATAATACAGTATTATTGGCCACTATATTAATTTCACTAAATATAATAATAATTGGTGGTATATCTACAATGACCATTTATTTGCCAATTATGTTTGACATAACAGAATAGCATATATGTTTTTACAACATCAAGTACAGCAGAGGTGTTTGTCATTACAAGTGTAATACTATACGTGTTAAATTCTATTTAAAGATACCTATGAGTATTTTAAGAGTCGCATGACAACAAAACTACCTTCTTTAATTTTTTAATTTTATAATTGCTGTATTTAATACAATAAATTTATTCAATATTGTTATCCATTTCATACTGATAATAGTCAATACTTTTGCTGTATTATGTTTTTTGGTTTAACATTTGAATTCGTAGTTGACTAAATCAGTGTATCACTTTATCTTATTTATCTTACTTTTTTTACGTAACAATCCACTTTGATATTTTATGAAGATATTACCTAACAATGTGCATTGCGAATTCTGAATTGCCTATAATTTTGAAATATTTACATAATCCGTCGATTTATCATAACATTTTAAATATCGGTTGAATTTTAAATACACTTCCTTTTCGTAATTTGACGAAATTTAGGACAACCCTATATGTAAGAGACATTTCACTCCACGTAGAATAAGTATATACCTTTTCGACAGATATAATCCCCAGGTGAGAATAGGACCGGCTTCAACCGGAGCACGAGTTCAGAGAGGAAACCCTCCTCGGTATTCTGGAATATCTCCACCCGCTTCAGGGTGTCCAAATGGACGTGGATGGCGATCTCGGCCTTGAGCTTGTCGGGCAGGCTGCTCAACACCTTCTCCTCGTCGGAGATCTTGTTGCAGCTCCACAGGTAGTCGAACCACTTGATCACCTTCGTCTGCAGGTTGCGCGGCACGCGGCGCATGGCCAGGTAACTCTTGACACTGTCGAGACGTGCTGTGGAGGGGTGGGTGGGATTAATAGAGTAGGATAGTATACTATATTTTTTGATAATAATTGACTATAGTACAAACAGTTGATGTAAATTGTGGATAGTTATTCTTATTATTGGTATAATTCTATATTATTTATATCTACATTATTGTATATTATACATGCTTGACATACCTACATTATATATCCTTAAATACTAATTCCCTTTCTTACATACATTATTATATAATTGTACATTATTTGTAAAATGTAATTAAAAAAGCATGTTATTATCAAGTTTTTTATTTGGTTTTTCAAATATTTATTATAATAAATTGTTATTGTGGAAAATGGTTCAAATAAAGGAGACTGCGCCAAAATACAATTTTTATATCCAACTAATATTTCAATAACTCGTTTCATAATTTTTAGATTTAGATTTTAAATTTTGTACTATAAAGTCTCATTTACATACGCAAATGAGATTTATTTATAGATTTTCATTTATATTTAATTTGATTGATTTTAGAATGTTTACTAAATACGAGTTTTGCTGCCACTTTTAGCTGTTATTTTTTAATTTGTCGTTATGTAACAGCCAAACGTAATCATCTGGATATATTATACAGCAATATATACAATATGTATTTTGAACTCTAATAAATGTCAGCAAATGCGAATTATTTAATTAAAATAGTTTGAAACTAAATATAGACTTTAAAAATAAAAATTATAGTTCAATTTTATAGTTTAAAATTCTACCATTTACACATGGTTCTAAAATATTCTTAAAACGGAAGAAATTGTTTTAGTTATAATAAACGGACAATACTATAATATTAATTTTTTGATTAAGTGAATGCAAGCAATAGTTATAGAATATGGATATATACCAAATGTACCATTTATATTTTCAAAACGCAAATTATGAAGAACCGTATCAAATGATGTCAATAATATACAGTATAATATAACTGACAATGTTTCTTATTTTCATCTGATATCCTGATAGCTATATGTGGTTCGATTAATCGTTTGAAATGAGACGATGATCATATTTCATACTTGTTGATTAAATACAAGTTCTACGCGTGCTTTCTTATACTAGCAAAGCAGGGCGGGCAAATAGAAAGGGTGTTGCGGAATTCTTTAATATATATACTTTTGAGCTTTTCACGCTGATTATTTCTAGATAGTTACTGAAAATATTAGCTTCAATTGTTTAACGCATAGCTGTGTCATTTTCTATTACACATATTTGTGTAAGTAGTCTGAATACTCTGTGTAGCACTATCATTATATTTTGCATAAAATAAATTGTTATTAGTATTAGTATAAGTATTAGTATTAGTATTAGTATTAGTATTAGTATTAGTATTAGTATTAGTATTAGTATTAGTATTAGTATTAGTAT
>JAUZND010091955.1:0-14896 GCA_034780555.1 Coelogynopora nodosa | reverse complement strand
CCAGGGAGTTGATGATTGATACATGTTACCTCATATACACCAATATTCCAAACATTATGTACCTAATAGTTTATTGTAAGTGCTACATGCCATGCTTTAATAATATAATTGTTGGTGTTACTACATTATTTTTTACTTAGATATTTAGATAACTAATATACGTGAACAAATTTTTAATAATTGATTACCGAAAATCGCTCAGAATTTTTAAATTTACAGTTATATTTTGTAATCTCTCTCCCTATACGTGAGCCTTGTACCTAATTACCTTAAAAAACATAAACTGCACTGTCAAAAAAGACAAATTTTATAGATCTGCAGATAAATATTTGAGGATTCTATATGCCCTTAGATGCGCATTCTAGATCTTAAAACCTCAAACAATCTCATCGCAATGGTGATGATTTTAGAGGCTACGCTCCCGTTGATTGGTTGATACCCTTGGTTGATAATAATGGAGTCTTCATGATTTTTTTCGGCGGATTTGACGAAACCTGTATAACAACAAATGTTTGTGTTAAAATTAATTTTTTTAGTTATGAATTTGGTGACGTTTTGACGTGTAACCCATATAACTGGAGTAGTATGGGAAGGGTGGATTGCGGTCGAATCCACCCTTCCTATACTACTAACTGGTCTTTCTTCTATCTCAACTGACAGAAACTGGAGGAGTACTGTTTCCGCTTCGCCACCAATCATCTCACCGTGGTGAGTCAGACAGAGGCCATGAAGGAGCTCGATGAGGCCACCCTGAAGGATTTCATCAGGAAGGCTGGCTCTGTGGGCGCCTTCAAGTTCTGACTCGCTGACCAGGTCATTCGGTGATAGTCGTCTTGTTGTGTTTTTCGGAGACTTGTATAGACTTGGTGTACATTATATGTGTTATGTATATTGGTGATGTATTTTGTTGCATTTGAATGTATTTGGTTGTCTTTCAATTTTTGTTTCAAACGATTATTACTGTTATTTTGTATCTTTGATTTTTCTAGATAATTATGTGTAGTGTTGAAAAAATTGTTTTTATCTGTTGTTGTCACCTATTTTACATTAAATATATTCATTTAATAATACTGTGTTTTGTTTCTCCAAGAAACTTAAATTTTAAATCACAACAACGTCCAAATATAATGAATAAATTTAACAAAGATAAAAAATACAGATTGAAATATGTTAACTTAAATGAACACAATCATTAACAGTGACAATTCACGCAAATAAAAATGGTATCAGCAATAAATAGAATTACCCCGTTTGCTAAAATCAAAATATTAAGGAATGACTAACATTAAAGAAATACAGATGTCCACAATGATGTTTAAGACATGTGTTGAATATTATTTATGGGATTATTAACGGAAGCGTTTGGTCGTAGAAGATTAGGCGAAAATTAAACAGCTCTAAATTTATTAGACATTTACTTGAATGTCTAAAAAAACATTTACACAAAACTTTTTCCTACACATGACCGAGTCATGATAAAATGGCGCAGTTAGATACGGCAGCAGATTTATATGTTTTAATAAGCAGGGACCGGAATAGCATGTCACTATAACCTGAATTTACTCAATATTTGAAAATGCTCTACAAATTTAACACTTTTCACACGAATTACTGGGAATTAGGTATAGATTAACATAGATATACATACAGCAGCTATCAATCTGTTTTTACTGCAGTTACTGAATTTAAGTTATCCCAACAATGTAACGCATCAATGACACTCAGAAGTTACTCAGCAGTGAATAAAAAAGCTGTAAAGTAATAAAAATACCTACAATGCATGTTTGAAATAAAACTGTAGGCACCTAACATTTTGAAACCCTATTTATTTAAAATAGAATTAATTTAACGTAAAATATTAATTTAATATTGAATTCATACTTAATGATTAAGATATAAAATAATATATAAAAATAGATAACTAATTCAAAAAACATAATTAACAAACGATTTAAATCGATTTCGTTTTAATTGCAACAAGTTTTACCAGACAATTGGTTCGAATGCTTATAGTCAATAATCATAATTGGATTCACTGGATAACATCGGGTTCTTTCAAAAGAAGAAATAATGTTCGCAGATGTAAAGCTGCAATTATAAAGACTTTTTTCAGCATATTTAAAAGTTTAATTTTGTTGGACATCGTCCGGGCCGCCGATTTCGCTTACAAATTCACATCAAAATTGATTCCAGTTTTCTTTAGCGGATTAAAAAGGATTTTTGTCCAAAGGTTGAAGCCATTGCCAAGTACTATGCGATGGAAAAGCAAATATTAAGATATTGTTTGCTTGCATCAGATTCAGAAATTGGAGGTTCAGGCTATGCGTTGTGTGCCCATCCAGAAGGAGCAGAACTTGTTTCTTGACATCTATAATTCTACTTGTTCTTTTCTGTTCTATCTAACGAACAATAATTTCGCCATATTTTACCATCAATTCACCGGAAATTCATCTACTCTCAGAACTTGTCGCAACCCAATCTAGAGGAACATGATTTCGCCAGCACTCTGCTGGGGTGATTTTCCCTTTGAAAATTATTATAATGAGAGCATTTTCACCATTGGCGCAGATACCAGCGACCACAGTAGTATGGTTTGGCCTTCATCTTTGGGGACAATTTGGAAAACGCGACCTTTACTAGTTGGGCAATAATTATCTCACCTCCACCGAAAGTGTCTTGAAAGCCACTTTCATCCATATTAAAAATGTTATTGGGTGTGTTAATATCAATTCTCTATACGAATAAAAGTGTCAATTCTCTGAAATGTTTATCCACAGCTGTCACTTTGTTCATGCCAGAGGCCCTGAGACAATTTCTCAGCCTGTCTGAAACTTTATTCGGAATGCCTTGCCATAAAACCTCGCAACCAATCATGTCCAGCTAATCCTATCTTCTCGTTGAAAGGGTGTTCAATTAATGTTGTGCAGTTCTGCAAAATCATATGCTAGCTTTCTGATAAGCATTCTGGTTAAACAAAAAACCTCTGTGCCTAAAAGTTATTTTTCTACTTTGCGTCCAGATGATGGTTCGATTGTTTTTGTTTTCTCGTGAATTCTATCAATTAATGTCATTCTAGAAACCTCGTATGCTCGAGCTAGAGAATGAATAGACAGTCTCATAGGGTTTCCAATTTATCTCTTATATTCTGCTAATTCCATTTGCATTCGTACTGGATCGGATCCCACTTATTTAATTCATTTTTTATTATTTTCAGATTTTTCACTAAAATTCGGCTATAATTCGACTATATTTATTCTTCCTGCCTCAGTTCGCCATGAAATCAAAATCAATCTAAAATAATGGAAATTACCTTTAATATTTTGCCAATTTTAGTAGGTAGGGTAAAACTAAAATACAATTTATCGACTTTTAACATTATATATATACCTACATAGCGGATTTATATAAATGACAAACGCAGTAAATATATCCATATTAATTAATGTTAACTCATCCATGATTTTTTAAATGGACGAGTTTACCATTACGTGCTTTTTGGCAAATATTAATAAAACGTTTAAAATAAACTATCGTTTTCTATGTACTGTAAATTTAATAAAAATTCAAATATCATGAAATAAATAATACTTTAATAAATTATACACAGATGAATGTAATCAATCTAAGAGCACACGAAAAATCTAATTTCAAAGAATAGACGAGTTTAAACGTTCGACGAGTTTGTCCCATATTACCTATAATACCTAATAATAATTAATTTTAAATACAATTTATATAAGTAAAAATTGACAATAAAATGTAACTGGGATTGTAACCCAGGGCTGCAATGGGTAAGAACTGGATGAAATGGTAATTATGGTAATTATGGTAATTAAACTGGATAATTATGGTAAAACCTATATATATATATATACTATATATAGCCTAGTATACAACTCTAAATGTCTCGAAACGTTTGGTTTAATTAAGAACTAGGCCAGAATTATATGATTTTATTTTCATTCTATTTACTACGGTGACTAATTTGACCGAAAATGAATTATTTATTCAATTTTTTTGATTATTTATTAAAACTAATATTTAAAATATAAAGAATATAATCATCTTGGCTAATTATTTTCATCATATTAGGGCGTTTAGGGAAAGGAGGTTTTAATTTTAAGATGTAGGCGGTTCTACATTGGAAGAAAAGTTGTATACATTATTATAATACATAGTGTTTTCTGCTTTTTTGTATTTTGGTATTCGAGATTTATTGAAATAGTTGGAAACCTGTATAAATTATATTTTTTAACCTGGGGATGATTTGGGAATTTAGTAAATAAAATATGCAACATTTTAAAAAAGTGCAAATAAATACGAACAAAACCATTTTAAATCAAAGGAGATATAGCCATACGCCGAAATAAATTCTATTAAATATTCATATTCTCATATCATGGCGTTATGAGGTGGGCGGAGGGTGGGAATATTTTGGACACATGTACCAAAATTAAAAGTTATATAAAAATAGATGAGTCATCTATTGTACATGTATAGCACTATATTCACAATGGGTAAGTTTCGCATGTATTGTCGCACTGAAGAGTGTGTAAAGAAATATATTTTTATTCTATAATATCCTACTCCTTTAATTCAGAATCACATAAAATAGGCATATTTCTTTTGCACTAATTCAATTAATTTATTGTTATCCATGATAGCACAATGATACAAAGTGTAAAATATGTGAAATGTGTAGCAAGGAAGGCTATAACATGATAAATAGCTTCCCTTGGATGTGTAGTGCAGTAGTCAAAATTGCTTCCCCTTTTTTTGGCTAAAGAAGACAAAACAAAGAAGAGTTTCTGATGTGTATTATGCGGAGGAAACCAACCTTAGTCATTCCTAAGCGAAAGCTACCTTGGCTTTGTCGCACGAAATTTACTAAAGCTGGGTGCAATTTCGCGCGAAAGCTGCTTGTAACTCATGCGGTCGTGCTACCATGCGAACCTAGTTACTTCCGGTTAACCAACGAACAAAATCTATATATAGATAGACAAAGATATGTGAGTCATCCTTATTTCTAATATATAACCAACATCGCAATATTCTACGTGAAACAATCGTTAGACAAATATAGATGAGTCATCTTTAATTATCATGCATATAGGTAAAATATTTTGACTATGATCGATAAGCAACTTTGCAACTCTGCACTGGAAAAATCGATATTGGAAATTTCTTTATGATATTCTTCATGATTTCTTTATCATAATCATTTCTTAAAAACTACTAATTGGTGCATTGTTAAAAAATATTGTTTTTTTCAATAAAATAATAAATTTCACTTAAATCTGTTATATTAGAACATATTTAATTATAACAAATTTAAAAATTAAAAAAAAACTATTCATAATATATTTTACAAATTTCTTATATTGCTTGTTTATTAGATTCAAATCAGCTGCCTACATGTACATAATACATATTATAGGATATATTTTGTCAAATTATAAAGAAATGATAAATGACATGCGAAAAAACGTATCTGAGCTTGTATCGATCATTGTTTCTTAATATTTCACAAAATTACCACTCATGGACTTCTTCAAATGTTTACTTTCGGGCAGTCTATAGCACTGGCAATTTTTTGGCAATGTTATTATCTACATTTGAACTTACTTGACATGTACTTACATATATTCATCCCCCGCTAAGCCTTGATCTTCCTGCTGTGGCATATATTGATGTCTACCTTTCTGTGAGAATGTCTAATGTGCACACACAATGCGTTCGCTTACCTCTACATTTATTCGAAGAGCGATTCTATATGATTAGAGTTGGAGGAAATCACAACATCTTTGTTGTCATTTGTAGTCGCCTCGTACAGAAAATTGAAGTTAATATATTTCGGTAAACCTGTTTGGCTACAAGATAGTCGTATCTTTAATTGCTATAAAAAACTTGGAGAATTTTATATTTTTGGTACTCAATATCTATTGAACAAAGATTTATTCTGAAGGAATATAGACTGGATTTTAAAGATGGATAAATATCGCTCAAAAGTTGTTAAATATGATTGCTAAAAGTCTAGACCGAGTATTTTATCGCTTTGTCTGATTTGTTTAAAATACATTATGTCAAGTAAATATCTATGTGAAGGTCGCATTAACTCCAATGCTTTATAACAAATCACAATTAAATATTAATAATTAAATAAAAAGATAATTTTTAGGTTTTATTGTTTAGTGCAGTGTACCATAATATATTATGTAATAATATTGAAATGCTTTTAAGAAATCAATTTCTAATTGCTGAATAAAAGAAATGATGATGAACGTATGTATTTCTAGGAATACTTTTTAAACAAGAAGATTAGATTAATCATTTATTTATTTATATTCATTTTTTATTAATTTATACATTTTATAAGTCATAACTCACAAATATATATATAGACACAATAATATATATATATATAAATATATATATAAATATAAAAATATATATATAAACAGAAATGAATTAAAATGATTGAAATATACAAAATATAGATTTAAAACAATTCCAACATTTTACACATAAAACAATGACAAAATATTAGTATGAACAACAAGCAATGAAAATCAACAGCAATGAAAATATTTATAGAATAATTACATGAGGATAAAAGAAATTTAAAAGATTTTACTAAGCAAAACTTTTTGGTTCACCTCCTTTTCTTAGGTTATTTGTCTATATCATAAATTTATTAATATATTTTTAAACAAATGTCAAAGATAAAAGGAAGATATTAATTTGCACAAATAGAGCTATTTAATATATATTCAATCTATTTACATGTTCGATTTTGACAAAGTTAACAGTTTCCCACTGGTTTGAATCATCTATTCTAGAATCTGGATAGAAAACCAAATCCGCGGGAGTGTTGGCATTGTCCGGTCTGATGACCATCTCAAATCCATCCTCATAATCACGTAGTTGTTGAATCACAGATTGGGCAACTGAGTGTTCATAAGCAGGAGTTGAACCAGAATGATCACAGTTGACAAGAGAAACTAACGAAGCTTCAATCGCTGCAGTCATCGTGTACTCGTTTTGAATAACACCCTTTATACGTCTGGTGGCATTCGGTTTGGTTATGGTTCGTTTGAACCTCAATTCTTCAACACCACGAAGAAAACATATGTGGGCAGTTTCAGAATAAAAAGGTGAATCTGAATTTGAAATTGTGAACGAGGATACATGAAATGAGTTAAAGTATTTTGCTGGATTTATTATCATGTTACAGTCATGATAAGCCATTTTGAAAATTTACTTTGAATTTATTATATAGTAGCTTTAAATTGAGCCAACTATAACACGTGATACGGTCCTCTAATATTTTAACTAATAGGCACAACGCAGGCAATACGCAGCTCCTCCATAAACAATTTAATTGGATACAACAACAGCTATTATTTCAATTGGTTTAATTTAATTTAACGAGTCGCAACGTAACAGAGGCAAATGTCCAATCAAATTCTCGACGTGCGCGTTGAAAAGTTAAGTAGCAGAAACGGGTGACTCATTCATTTTTATGCATGCATGGAAATCTATCTTTACTAAAATATAGTTTTCGTGCATGCACGTCACCATTTTATTTATATTACACAATGCCACGAAGGTAAAATAAAATGGTAATAGTCCTTAATAAACAAGTATTACATATCTTTGAAAGTATAAAAGCCCTTTTTTTTAAATTTGCAATATGTACAAAGGTATACAAAGTAGAATAAAGTTACATAAAAATATATTATATACTATTTATTGCGGAGAATCCTTTTGGCCCACTTTTGGGACTACAAAATATATTTTTATTCATACAAATAAAGTATACACGAAGTAAATCAAGCATGATATGAGAGCTAATATATTTGTATGTGTTTATTATGTGTATAGATGAATATATCTGTTTATTTAAATATGTATCTCGCTTTATACGCTTCGAAGTATTGTTTCAAGATGTACATTCCTTCAAAATAGGGGAAGTGCGGCGTCAAGGTGTAATTATGTGCTGATGTTGCCACTTCTTTTGTTTCAACAAAAGTAAGCATGTAATATAGAAAAAACTATAAAACGGCAATACTATACCTAATAATATAGCATTATATAGCATAACATAATAACTAGCTAATAATATATAAACCAAATCAACATCAAAATGCAGTTACCCTCTGGTATTGTTAAAAGGTTAATACAGTTTTTGAAAAGTTTTAAATGTGAAACAAAAGTTAAAGTGTTAAAAGCTTCCTACTTATTAGTAATATAAAGTAATATATATAACTTACACAAATTAAACATGAATAATTTTTAATATATATAATTTTTTTAATATTCATAATACTATACGAAAATTAAAATATATATCTTTGTTATGCACAACAAAAAAGTTTTTAAAATAATCATGTAGGCTTATAATAGAGGAATATTGTGAGACATATTTTGTTTGAATATAAGTTAATAGAATTTTTCAAAACTTTACCAAATCGTTTTTTCTAATTTGAAATTTCTCTAAAACCTAAAATATTATATTGAAGTTCCACACTTCCAGAAAACTATGAATAATAAAATTAATTAAAATAAAAGAACTATTATTTATCGGAGATATTTTAGCGATTCAAAGTTTTGTGAAATAAATTATTCGACTCGATATAATGAAGCTTTATAACTTGGTTATTTAAGGATGTCTAGACGGTCAATATATCGTATAAAAATTTTTTTTCCTTAGTATACTGTCAAGAATAGTAAATATTTAGATAGTTCATGCATTGGTTCACTTTAATCTGTACAATAATCATTTCTGAGTGGGCAAAATTATATTCATACCAAATTCGAGTTTCGTAACTCTTGATAAACATGCAGTTAATAAGAATTTACAAACACTTCCATTGACGAATGGCCAACTTGCCCCTCATTTGTATATTTATCATTTTCACATGATGAAATATAATTGTCTAGTGAATCTATCTCACAATATATTGTATTTCATTTTAAATGAAGTATTTTCAGAATGGACCCCCCACACCTAATAATATATTTTTAATGTATTGTATATAACGTTATTTATATAATGTAGATAACGATAATTCTATTTTTATTAAGATGAATAAAAAAATTTCTTGTTGATAGAAGAGCTATATTAATACAGAAAAATTAAAATGAATATATAGGCCACTATGTAATATATTTAGTATAATTTTATAATAATAGGAATTAAAAGCAATAATATAATATTATTTTTCCAAATTTTGTGAATTACCTTTTTCCAATCTCATTTTTAACAAATATTTTGGCCAGATCTTACAGAATTTTCAATATTGCCTGCATATAAGATAATATATTGGATAAAATACAGTATTTTTTAGTAAAATGCATTATTTAATTTTCTATTAATTTTGTATCCATTTTACAATTGATACTAGTTTAGCCAGAGATATAAATAGTTTGTTTGATTGTTTTAGTTTGAAAGGAATCTATGTTTTAACCACATATACTACTTTATTATGAAACTAAATAGTAGTACGTATAATTTTATCACATCAAGAATTCATCGTGACAAATTGAACGAATATATATATTTGTGAAATTAATATATTATTAAGAAAACTGTCGAGAGTGTGTCAATTAAACCTACCCCTTGGTCCGCCATACATAATAAGATTAATGACTTTCTGGAAAGTTTAATATCGTGTATGTAACAAAATAATTGAAGCAAAGGTGTTTTGTAGAAATAGTAACGAGTTAATAAATTATGTTCACTAGAAGAAATGAACATAACATATATGCTTAATGTAGAATTTATAATTTTAATATAATATAATACAGAATACAATATTTATATTAAAAATAATAATAATTATTCCGAGAAAAATCTAAGTGAACCCAATAACTCTTAGTAGGAACTTGGCAATTATAGGAACATAGTAAAGGCTTATTGGGTTTCTAGTGGTTTAAGGCCACAATTGTATATCTTTTATTGTTAAATAATTATTATAGAATATTCCGATATTTAAAATAATTTCAAAATTTGTAATCATTAATTGTACGATCTGTTTTTTAATATGCAAACGAGAAGTATAGCGTATTTATCGTCCTAATTTTGATATATGCAGTTGACTGAGGAACCATTTTTAAGGTCGTACTTCAATTGTTACTGTGTAATATGTATCACAAGGACGTTAACTTATATTCATTACTGGTACTGTGACATATAGCACCCTCGCTTGAGCTGGAGTACAATATTGGCCGCTTTCCTTACTGTAGATACATTTGTAAGTGCCTTAAACCACTAGAAACTCATTAAACCTAGTTAAGTTCCCACTAGAAACCAACAAAGCCTACTTAGCTCCAACTAAAAACCCACTAAGCCTTCTACCAAGTTCCAACTGATACCCGCTAAACTTAATAAGTACTTGGCAAGTTCCTACTAAGTTTTAGTGTGGGTTTACTTATTAGGAACTTAGTAGTTTTAGTTGGGGTGCTTATTTCTCGGGATAATTATTATTATTTATAATATAAATATTGTATTCTGTATTATATTAAAATTATAAATTCGACATTAAGCACACCTTTTGTGTTCATTTCTTCTAGTGAACATTATTTAATAACTCGTTACTATTCTACAAAACAGATTTGCTAATATAAATATAAAATATATGCTTATATATAAATAAATTACTACTTAGTAAATATATTGAAATTGTTTCATACTATTTGCGATATGTAAAATAAAATTTTTAATCCTGCAATATAAAAAATTGAAAATCAACGCACTAAAGTATATTTAAATGAAATTAGTTTCACTACTATTTTTAAATTGTAATATTATTGCACGTGTTTAATTATTAATATAATATATAGCTAATCACAGTGGTCCAGTAATTTGATACTAAATGTTAAATAGTATATTTAGTGAATTATACTCATGTAGGCCTATATGTATATATTATATATAATACATATTGGACTTGTTTATTATATTGCTTTCAGAAATCTAGTGGGTACTGAAGAGTTTTAGTGGGTATTGTCGGGTTATTTTTTCGGGATATATGTGATAAATATATAATTGAAATGTATATTAATATTAAGATTTAATATTAAAAAATTTCTACCAATTATATAAAATATTTTCTATATGTAAAGTTTGCTAAATTGGTCTTAAAAGTATTTATTAACATTCTATAATTTTGAAAAATTATTGTCATTCGAGTAATGGATATACATATTTCTGATTGCATATATTAAGTCGCACATAAAAAAAGATATACATATATATTTGTATAACAATTTTATTCCATGACATAATTTGGTATATGTTATTAAATAAATTATGCAAATTTTCGCCAGAAATTTAGAGATATTTCAATGAAATGAAACAAGATATTTAAATATAATGAGTAGTACGGAAAGGGTCACTTCTGGCTCATGAGTTATCACCCCCACCATTCTGTTCTTAGGAAGCATCCTCATAGTTTTCATCTATTCCTATGCAATTAAGGCCACACTAATTAGCTCTATTTCATTCATTTCTTCAGGTATGCATTTAAGAAGTTTCAAATAACAGCTGTCTAGTCAAAGTTCTGTGTTCTACAGTGAGGTATTCGTTTTCCTTCCATTCCGCAAGATTTCATTGACAAAAAAAGCAGCGTACTGTGTCAGCAGATTCAATATGAGGCTCATATCCATATAATTGGAGGTTTTGTTTTGAGTATAGCTGATGTGAGATACACAAATATTTAGACCATACTTGTACACTACTTGAACTCGTACTACATATATTTAGACCTCAATATAGAAAGCTGAATTGTAAAGATTTATGCCAAACAATTCTTTCCAAATTATCGTCAAATATAAATAACTTAATAGTTTAAATTTATATTATGATATTTATATTAAAATAGATTTTATTTATATTTAATTATTCGAAATATACTTTTTTATCTACAATATCATTAAATAACAAAAATAACGAATCGTTTTTTAAGTGGTAAATGTGAGTTATCAGTCATGCTATATATTCTTGGTAATTATTATATTGTATATTGTTGTGATATATATATACATGTGAAGATGTGATGTGATACATGTTATGTATATTTCGAAATGATGCCGTGAAAGATATTTTAAATAAATATATAATTTGGAAGGATGTATTGATTATGTTAAAGAATTGTTTTTGTATAAGATACAGAAAAAACAAGAAGTAGGCCTATAATTATATATATTGTGAAATAGTTATGTTTAATTGTGATTATTGTTATATTGATACTATAGATAATATATTGATAATGCTGGTGCTAAACTTGAGTATTATATTTTTATTTTAGATTTTCGAAAGAATTCTGAAAAGACAATTATAAAAATAGAAACAATTTTTTTATGTTGTTCGATATATTATGTGTGTATATTATAATCATAATATTTTTTATGCAATATGCAGCTTTGACAGGTTTTCTTTCAAATTTCGACAAATCTATCTATTTAAATTAGTCGAGATACTAAGCATATCAATGAGAAATTTGTTCAATTATAATTATTATTGTATTCACCATTAAATTAAATTAAACTAATGAAATGTAAAAATTATTATACTCGGGAATAACTAGATTAACATTATGTGGATCTCTTTATGTAATGAACAATACAAAATAAGTTTTTATCTATATAATAAAAAAAAACTTGTTCATCATTAAATATCGTAAAGTACTAAGATTATTAAAATTAGTATTTTAACGTTTACATTTTTTTTTACAAAATCTAGTTAAATAGATAAATTGGAAACTATAATAGTGCCATAAACAATATGAATAATTTCATTAATGACCCTTTGTTTTAAAATGAAATATAAAGAACAATTTATAATAATATTAATAATTAATTGGGTTATTTATTCCTCGTTTAATTTTATTAACTTGGGAAAGGAACAGACTATCTTTATCATTTGTATAGGGTCACAAATATTTTTGTTTTGGGGCCGGGTAGAGTTGGTATTTGAATCGTTATTGAAATTATTAATTGCAAACGATTCGAATCAGCCAATATTTAAATATATATTAGATCAAACAAGTTTAATTTCAGATAGATTTTAGTAATACACACATTTAATTTTAAATAATATTAATTACTTAGTTATTAATTACTATATTAATTACTTAGTTTCCTTATGCCATTATAAAAAAATATCAAAAACATTGGAATTCTAAGTAGTAAGTAAATTATTGAGAATAATTTATTAGAATATTGAGAATATATTATTATATATAATAATAATATTGTATTGTAACTATTGTAAATATCGGAATTATATATTATAATTATAATTAATCAAATTGGGACGAAAGTTATTTAGTTAAAATTTAGTATAAATAAATAAATTAGATCGGTTTGAAACATTTTAACTGATTTTGTAATTTTTACATCTCAATATTTTCAGCAGATCCGTAAAACCGTTCAATTATTGATGATTATAATGTTCACGTGGCTTTTCTGTATCAAATTGTATTCAGTACAAAATCTAAATATGAACTGAAGAGATTTCCATTTTGGAATTCCTAAAAATAGGTTTGTTTTATCAATTGCGTCCGATCATTGATTGCTCTTAATAAACTGAACCATTATATAGTCTCCTCTATTGCATCGACGAGTTGTAATAAATCTTTCTGTAAATAGAATGTTTACAACCGATTATCTAGTTAACTATAGTTGAAATAGTTAATTGAACCTTTTTGTATTCTTTATATTTGGTTTGCATGTGCGGATCTCTTTTTGTATTCTTTATATTTGGTTTGCATGTGTGCGGATCTCTTTTTGTATTCTTTATATTTGGTTTGCATGTGTGAATCTCTTTTTGTATTCTTTATATTTGGTTTGCGTGTGTGAATCTCTTTTTTTATTCTTTATATTTGGTTTGCATGTGTGAATCTCTTTTTGTATTCTTTATATTTGGTTTGCATGAGTGCGGATCTCTTTGTGTATTCTTTATATTTGGTTTGCATGTGTGGATCTCTTTTTAAATAATAAACATTGCAAAATAAGTTTTATGAATTATAATAGAAAGAAATACGTTAATAATTAAATAAATATCAAAAAGGACTTAGAATACTTAAAATTAGCACATTATCGTTTACATTAATGTTTTTACAAAATCTAAACAATTTCTGAATTGGTCAGAGATACAAACCAATCTACCTGATATTTGGAACTTCAGATCTGTGAAACTTAATAAATGTTTTACTTATTACCGGTTAAATATATTCTTAATATACAATTATGAAACATTTTTAGCAATTTATCAAATTTTAATAATCATTCAAATTTTGATCATTCTTTTAGTAAAAATTTAGTTGTTTTTTAATTAATATTAACCTATTAATTTTAGTTGTTTCTTAAAAGTATTAACCAGTTCATTTTAATTGTTTTGAATTATTATAATATTTGAAAGTAAACGCGGATTCCATTACAGTATAATTTTATATAATTAGTTTTAATATATTTATTATATATATATGTAACAGTTAGGCGTGTGAGTATTTTTATAATAGGCCTATGTTATATATTATATATATATATTAATTATTATTTTACAATTAATTTAGTATCTATTCTATGAAACGAATAGATATAAAAGTAAAAAAAGGAAACTTTAAATTTGAAAATATTACAATCACAAGTATCCTCTTTCTTTTTATTTATATTATTAAATTTATTTTATATTATATTTTTCTTATAAGTTCCAGGGGCATTCCGGTTCCCAAACTTTGAATATTCGTTTCTCTAATGTTACGTAAGTCTCATTTCTTTATCGTAACAAAGTATTATGTCATCTATTGTATCTCATAGAAAGGGAAAGAAATATGAAACCATGGAGAGATCAGGACACTGAAGATGCTCGTAGATCACTCAAACAAGCCAA